>JACEEZ010005988.1:45000-52500 GCA_016584305.1 Chionoecetes opilio
AACTTTTCCGTCTTTGTCTATCTACTTCCACCTTTCCTTCTTGCTGGAAGTTTGCTCACATCTAACCTGTTCCTAAGAAGGGTGACGGTTCTAATCCTTCAAACTACCGTCCTATAGCTTTGACTTCCTGCCTTTCTAAGGTTTTTGAATCTATACTTAATAAGAAGATTCTTAAGCATCTATCTGCTCACAGTCTTCTATCTGATCGTCAGTACGGTTTCCGTAAAGGGCGATCTACTGGCGATCTTCTAGCTTTCCTAACTGAATCCTGGTCATCCTCCTTTAAGGGTTTCGGTGAAACTTTTGCTGTTGCACGTGACATTTCAAAAGCTTTTGATTGAGTCTGGCACAAATCTTAAATTTCCAACCTACCCTCATTCGGTTTCTATCATTCTCTCTGCAACTTCATCTTAAGTTTCCTTTCAAAGCGTTCAATTGCAGCTACTGTAGACGGACATTGTTCTTCTCCTAAATCTATCAATAGTGGTGTTCCCCAGGGTTTTGTCATATCACCCACTCTCTTTCTATTATTCATTAATGATCTTCTAAGTCTAACTCAAAGCCCTATCCACTCCTACGCTGATGATTCTACCCTGCATTTTTCAACGTCGTTTATTAGACGTCCAACTCAACAGGAACTAAGTGATTCACGGAGAGATGCCACCGAGCGCCTAACTTCTGATCTTTCTATAATTTCTGATTGGGGCAAAGCAAACGTTGTTTTGTTCAATGCCTCAAAAACCCAATTTCTTCACCTGTCTACTCGACAAAACCTACCAGAGAACTCTTAGTTAGGCGGATATGTGAAATAATTGTTCAAATTGGGTTAAAAGCATGACATTTGGCAGAATGTTAGACTAGACCCGTATGAAGATTTTCAGATATGGGGCCATCAAGAACTCTACCCAAGAAGCGAATGGCAGCCATTTTCCAAAATGGCTGCCAGTAAAACATATATATGATTTAAATCACGGGAATTTATTGAGCATAACATGTTTAAAGTTGATACAATGCTTTAAGATGTATAAAATAATCATTATGAAAGCAAGCTATGTACTAACAGAGTTGTTCACGGCAATGTGTCATTGTTATAAAAAAATACCCCCCCCAAAAAAAATATACTGTTGCTTCAGAAGTGTATTCAGCACAATCAAGTGTCACTGGTTAGGTTTCGCAGTCATCCCCACATTGACAGAGAGCTGTACACCTCAAGGCTGCCTTGTTACACTTGCAGCGACCTCTGTAGCCTTCTTTGCACCCACAGCATAGCAGCTCTCGAGAGGAAACGCTGGCCCCAGGAAGGGTAGTCCACAGTGGTTTCCATTCTGGTGGATCTGTCCAACCCCAGTCTCCTGGAGATGGAAAGGCAGGAGTGGCATTAAAGGCTTGCCCCCATATGTGGCCAGCTTGATATACTGCCCTCTTAGCATGCTGCACTAGTGCAGCTTTTGTTGGTGGTAGAGATTCCATTGTGCCCCGCCTAGCGAATAGATGCTGACGCACTTCATCAATGTTGTCCATGTCACTGGTCCGGTTATACAATAACACTGTGAAGCGCTCCAACATGGCCATAGCTTCAGCATCTATCTCTCCAAGAGCATCGCCCAGGATACGAAACGTGGCTGTTACATCATCAAATGCATTCCAGGTCTGCCATGCCAACTTCTTCCCTCTTGTAGCAAAGGATGAAACGGTATCGCATCCCGTGTAAGCGTAGAACATAGGCAGAGCTAAGGCTCTTTCAGGACCAATATAAGCTGTTATTTCGTGGGCAGGTATGTATTTGAAGTACTGACCAGTCCCAAAAACAACCCACAGGTGCTCCAAGTGTAGCCTGGGTATAGCAGCGACTGACAGGACCACCACATCTGTATCAACTGTTCGTAGGACAATCTTCTGGCAGCCTTTTCTGACAGCATCGGCAGTGTGCAGCAGCATTCGTGTGTCGGCTTCTTCCTGAGTACATGGGCTCAGGGCTGCAGTGATGGTGTCATCTGATGGGCTGCAAACAACATCATCACCTAGGGTGGTAACAAGCTGCTTTCCATCTGGTAGGTTCTGCATTCTCATTGTGTGTCTAGCCAGAAATGTAAACAGTTCCTTGCATCAAGTCTGAGAAACTGCTGCCAGTTGCCAGGTAAGTTATTCCTCCCATCAACCTTGCGTCTGATCCCCTTTCCACGGCGTTTTCTGGTTTCAGACTTGAAGCTGTTCTCAAGGTAATGATCCCACACTATATCCACCCTGTCTGCTCGCTCCAGCTTCTTTTCAATGTATGGCAAGAAGATTTTTGCTGCATAGTCATCGAATGTTTTACAAGCAACTGGCTTCAGCATATTGACAAGCACAGCACCATCGAGGATGATCACGTCAGAATCCGGTGCATCAGTGCGACACTCAACACTGCTAGTGAGGCAGTTTACAAGATCTGACTTCTTGCCCTGACGTAACTTGCCATCCTGGGACAGTGAAGGTGGGCACCTCTGGTTCTCATGTCTGAAAAATTCATCAAGAACACCATCTCGTGACTGACAGGCAATATACAATCGGGAGAAGAGTGAGCAGTCACTCTTAAGGGACTGTAACTTGGACTTTGACTTGTCTCTTGCTGTAAGTTGTCCGAACAGCTGGAGTTTTTTTTTTTTGATCGGGTGACCAAGAGTCTTGCTAACGTTCAACATGCGCTCCTCAACAAAGGCCTGATACTGCTGTACTCCAAGTTCTTCAGCCCGACGAACAGACTTGGTAGCTTGTTCATCCATGATGTCACGGGTGTCAAGCCGCGTCAAATCCTGGCTCTTCTCGATGAATGGATTCCCCATGTCAATGATGACCTCAACGAGGGAAGACACTTGGCTGGCAAACGTCTTCTGGATGCTCGCAGTCTGTTCATGGTGCGTCATCTCTTTACTCTGATTGCTCTGCCTTGCCCCCATTGTAGACTCAAATTTAGCAATCAGCCTTGCCATCTCAGGACCTGCAACTGACCATCTTCTGAAAGCGTCAGGGTTTTGTGTTAGGCCCACTGCACCACCATCTTCTTTCACGGCTTTGTTGTTTTGTTCATGGCTTGATCAATGGCAATTGCAGAGAATGGACGCTGGCTCTTGCGAACGGTGAATCCTCCTGTGCGAAAATCCTCAGCAACTTCTGGATGCATGTGTTGAAGACTGATCATGTCTCGCATATGAACAGATGCCCATCGGGCATAGTTCACATGGTCTAGGGAATAGAACCATGGAATCAGCTTGCATAAGATCTCAACATAGAGATCACAGTCAGACTCTCGCAGTGATCGGACGTAGGTCATAAGAAGGAGCTCAAGCCGCAGGGTGGTAGACCAGAAGTAGAATTGGGCACTCTCAGTACTTCTCACAACACACCATTGTTCAAATGCCTTTATATCATCACGCTCTGGCTCCATTTCAGTGTACTTGAGATATGCCTTCTTCATTAGGATATGCAGGCAACAGGCTGTCACCTGGTGTGCATGACGAGTACGGGTAACGTGGGCTGCCTTTAAGAATGAATCTGCAGTGCCCGGAGAGGCAACCTTTGCCTGTACGAGGACCTCTACCCACCCACTGTCCTCTAACCAACTTCCTAGAACCTTCATCGTCGTCATCTCTATATGTAGACCACCGAGCAACATGACAAAAAAAAGTCTCCATATTTATCGGGTCATGTCCACTGTATTTCTTTGCAGACGGCAAAGAGTTGCTGGTCAACTGTAATGACTGGAACTTGTCCCGGGTTGAGGTGCTCTGTAGCCTGCTGGATCACATCCATTGAATGGCGCGTTATGGCAATGGACTTTGAATCCTCTTAAAAAAGAGGAAGAAGGGCAATTAGGACTCTGTTAGTACATAACTTGCTTTCATAATGTTTATTTTATACATCTTAAAGCATTGTATCAACTTTAAACATGTTATGCTCAATAAATTCCCGTGATTTAAATCATATATATGTTTTACTGGCAGCCTTTTTGGAAAATGGCTACGCATTCGGTTCATGGGTAGAGTTCTTGATGGCCCCATATCTGAAAATCTTCATACGGGTCTAGTCTAACATTCTGCTAAATGTCATGCTTTTAACCTAATTTGAACAATTTCGTTATAGTATTGCACATATCCGCCTAACTATATCCCCTCCTCTTCAATGACACTCAACTGTCTCCTTCTACAAAGAACATTCTAGGACTATCCTTTACTAAAAATCTGAACAGGAAATCTCACATCTCATCTCTTGCTAAAACAGCATCTAAGAAGTTAGGTGTCCTGTGGCGTCTGCGTACTTTTTTTCTCCCTCCCAATTGCTTGCTCTCTACAGGGGCCTTATCCGCCATGTATGGAGTATGTCTCACATGTTTGGGGAGGATCGACTTATACAGCTCTCCTAAACAGGGTTGAGTCAAAAGCTTTTCGTCTCATCAACTCTCCTCCTCTGACTGACTGTCTTCAATCTTTAAATCACCGACGCAATGTTGCTTCTCTTGCTCTCTTCTACCGTTATTTTCATGCTCACTGCTCTTCTGAACTTTCTGACTGCATGCCTCCCCCCCTCCCGCGGACTCGCAGCACAAGACTTTCTACTCATTCTCATCCCTATTCTGTCCATCTTCCTAATGCATGAGTTAATCAGTATCTTTACTCTTTCATCCCTTTCACTGTTAAACTCTGGAACTCTCTTCCTGTTTCTATTTTTCCACTTTCCTTTGACTTAAATCTTTCCAAAAGAAGAGTAACAAGACACCTCCCGAACTAAATTGGCTCACCCCTCTTTTTTTATATTATTCTCTTACTGTCTTCTTTATAGGTACTGGCAACTAAGCGGGCTTTGTGTTACCCATTTTTTTGTGCCTTTGGCCAGTCCTTTGTGATGTAAAAAAATAAAATAATAATAATAAAAACATAATAATAAATCGCCGCAGTAGTTCGCGTCTGAGCTCAAAGCCATTTAGGTGCTGTACATCATCATCTAATGGCCCTACTAATTACCGATAATGACGCGCACGCACACACACACACACACACACACACACACACACACACACACACACACACACACACACACACACACACACACACACACACACACACACACACACACACACACACACACACACACACACACATACACACACACACACACACACGGCTAATTACGCGGCAATGAAAGCCTTTGTGTTTGACTGTGATTATTATGTTACTTTTTAAACCGATATTTGTACTTAGTAATACATATTTATAATGAATGGTCTTAACTCCATGACATTATAACGATATATGTATACTTGCAACTTTTAGGTGTAGAGGTGGTAGTGGTGGTGGTGGTGGTGGTAGTGGTGGTAGTCAATCAATCATTGGGGGCATACGCCGGGGGGCGCGTCGCCTCGCCCACCCTACGACGCCACTCCCGGGGGTCACCACGCGCGAGTTCCCATGCAGGCTCCTTTCCCATACCAAGCAGCTCTCGACAAGAAACATCAACTTGCCCCAGCCACGAGCTTTGTGGGCGCCCCCTTAGCCTCCTCCATGCCGGATTGTCTCTTACAGATACAACCCGATGGGAAGGATCGGTTTCAGGGTAGCGTGCCACATGTCCATATAGCCGAAGTTGGCGCTGACGGACTATGCAGGTAATAGGCCTCGATTCAGTCTCACGGTGCAATCGCTGATTTGACACGTAATCATCCCAGCGATACCCCATGATTCTGCGAAGACACTTATTACCAAAGGCATTGATTCGTCTCTTCAAGTCACTATTTAGTGTCCATGTCTCACAACCATAGAGTAAGACAGGGATCACAAGCGACTTGAAGATCCGGATCTTTGTCCTCCTGCACAGGTACCGACAACGCCAAATACTCCCGCTGAGCGAGTCCATAACACCGTGGGCTATGCCAATCCGCCGTAAGGTTTCTTGACGTGACCCGCCGTCATTATGGACTGCGCTACCAAGGTATGTAAGACTTTCCAAGATCTCAATGTCCTCGCCACACGCATGAACAGACTGTACTGCTTCATCTAGTAAGTCTCCAAACACCTGGACCTTGGTCTTGAGCCAGGAGACCTCAAGTCCCAAAGGCTTTGCCTCCTCGTGCAGCGCCTCGAGAGCCATCACCAGGACCTCCAGCGACTCAGCAAAGATTACTGCATCATCGGCCAAAACAAGATCAGTGATCTTGGTGTTGCCGAAGGATGCTCCACAATCACTTTGATCTACAACCTTGTCCAATACCCAGTCCATACAAGCGTTGAAAAGTGATGGGGCAAGGACGCACCCTTGCCTCACTCCTGTATTCACAGGAAAGAAGCTGGATACACCTGCCCCACACTTAACTGGTGGTAGTGGTGGTTGTATTATGGGTAGTAGTAGCAGTAGTAGTGATGGTAATGGTGTAGTAGTAGTAGTAGTAGTAGTAGTAATAATAATAGTAATATAGTAGTAGTAGTAGTAGTGATGGTTGTATTATGGGTAGTAGTAGCAGTAGTAGTAGTAGTAATAGTGGTATAGTAGTAGTAGTAGTAGTGATGGTAGTAGTAGTAGTAATAGTAGTAGTAGTTGAAGTGGTGGTAATGGTAGTAGTAGTAGTAGTAGTAGTAGTAGTAGTAGTAGTAGTAGTGGTGATGGTAATGATGATAGTAGTAGTAGTAGAAGTAGTAGTAATAGTAATAGTAATATAGTAGTAGTAGTAGTAGTAATAGTGATGGTTGTATTTTGGGTAGTAGTAGCAGTAGTAGTGATGGTAATGGTGTAGTAATAGTAGCAGTAGTAGTAGTAGTAGTAGTAGTAGTAATTGTAGTATAGTAGTAGTAGTAATAGTGATGGTAGTAGTAGTAGTAATAGTAGTAGTAGTTGAAGTGATGGTAATGGTAGTTGTAGTAGTAGTAGTAGTGCTGGTAATGGTGGTAGTAGTAGTAGTAGTAGTAGTAGTGGTGGTAATGATGGTAGTGGTGTAGTAGTAGAAGTAGTAGTAGTAGTAGTAGTAGTTAAGAAAGCACCAGCCACAAATAACAATAAGAACAAAAATGGCTTACGATCCGGTATTGGAAGACCTACAGTTGTGTGCGACGTGGGAGGAACAGAGGAGGACAACAAAAGACAAGAGAGAGAGATATTGATATTGATATTGATATTGATATTTTTATTAGCCTCTTTATATACATAACACAATACTGAGATTATTTCCAACAAGTTGTAATGTAAGGCCAGATCCCTTGAGCAGAAGCTCTAATAGGGATCTAGAATAACTAAAAAATGTCATCCAAGTAGTCGTAGAATTTTTTTCAATATTTACCTAAAATACAGACAACCATGAATAATATAACTAAATATACGATATTTACCTACATTGGTCATAGTATACGCATATATGTACATGCCCATATTTACCCATACACTCATCAACGATTCAACATGCATGTATACATACGCAAGAACACACATATAACAGATGCATACAATTATCCAACATTCACACGCTATATAAACATCATA
>JACEEZ010005988.1:60000-61680 GCA_016584305.1 Chionoecetes opilio
CGCACCATCCCGGACATCAGCCCTCTCCTCAGACCGCTGGAGGAATCTATAAAGAACACCTTCATACCAGCGTTACTGAGATCTCCCGTCCAGGGGAATGACGCGAGGGCGTTGTTCGAACTCCCTCCAAGACTAGGCGGGATGGGAATCAACCTCTCCTGAGAAGGTGGCTGAGGTGGGAGAACCTCACTCCATCAACCTTACCAGGTCCCTCACGGATATGATCATCGCTCAGGACGCACAAGGTGAAATCGACCAAAGTGTGATCGCTGAGCAAAAGAAACGATTCTCACGAGACAGGCAGCAAGGGCAGAAGACCAGCCTTGAACACCTTTCGACCATCCTGCCTCCAGACACCGTGAGAAAAATCCACATCGCACAGGAGACGGGAGCGTCCAACTGGCTAACATCACTACCAATCAGAGCAAAGGGCTTCAAAACCTCAACAAACAAGAATTTGTCGATGCCGTTGCTCTGAGGTACGGCTGGCCAGTGGAAGGACTCCCCAACACCTGTGTGTGTGGATCCCCCAACAACGTAGACCACACCATGACGTGCAAAAAGGGGGGATTCGTAAGTATCAGGCACGACGAGGTGAGGGACCTGACAGCCAGCATGCTCAGGGAGGTGTGCCAAGACGTCTCCACCGAGCCAACCCTTCTGCCTCTAGATGGGGAACTCCTGCGGTACAGGACAGCCAATACTGCCCCTGAGGCTCGCGTGGACATCTGTGCTCGGGGATTCTGGACCAGAGGGCAGCGGACCTTTTTGGACATCCGGATCTTCGACCCGATGGCCGCCTCCCATCGTGAGCTCTCCCTCGAGGCTGTCCACCACAGGAACGAGCTGCAGAAGATAAGGGCCTATGGCGATAGGATCCTGCAAGTCGACCATGGTACCTTCACGCCCCTGGTCTTCACCACATCTGGCGGCATGGCCCCCAAGGCTAGGAGCTTCTACTCAAGACTAGCTGACTTGATGTCAGTAAAGAAGCACCAGCCAAGGAGCTCCGTCGCCGCCTGGATGAGGTGTCGCCTCTCCTTTTCCCTGCTCCGGTCTGCCCTCCTGTGTCTCAGGGGTACGAGATACTCCACTCCCTCTAACACAGACATAAGTGACCTCGATTGCGATGCCATATTGGTAGAGAGTGGGATAAGGGTGGATAGGTTAGGAATAGAGTAGGTTTATAAATTTGGGGGTAGTTAGTTAGTAAATGTATGTATTTTTAGGGGTAGTTGTAAGGTTGGATGCCACAGTCAATAGCGAGGTGGGGCTATGGCGTACTCGCCGCAAATAAAGAGGCGGTGGAGGTATCTTGTAGTAAAAAAGTAATAGTAGTAGTAGTAGTAGTAGTAGTAGTAGTAGTAGTAGTAGTAGTAGTAGTGTAGTAGTAATAGTAGGGATGATAATAGTAATACTAATGGTCATGATGCTGGTAATAATTATAATAATAATAATATAATAATAATAATAATAATAATAATAATAATAATAATAATAATAATAATAAAATAATAAAAACAAAGAGAGTCACAACGCCACCCGCAAGAAAATGAATAATGATAATACTGCAGTACTATACCAGCCGGAGCAGCGACAAGACCAGGAGTAGGAGGAGGAGGGGGAGGAGGAGGAGGAGGAGGAGGAGGATTACATAGGATTACATAGGAGTAATAGACA
>JACEEZ010005988.1:64489-89489 GCA_016584305.1 Chionoecetes opilio
TCATTGATCATCTCTTCTAATTCATTAGGACTATCCTTTACTACAAATCTGAACTGGAAATCTCATATCTCATCTCTTGCTAAAACAGCTTCTATGAAGTTAGGTGTCCTGTGGCTTCTACGTCCATTTTTTTCTCCCTCCCAGTTGCTTGCTCTGTACAAGGGCCTTATCCGCCCATGTATGGACTATGCCTCTCATGTTTGGGGGGGGATCCACTCATACAGCTCTCCTAAACAGGGTTGAGTCAAAGGCTTTTCGTCTCATCAACTCCCCTCCTCCGACTGACTGTCTTCAATCTTTAAATCACCCCCGCAATGGTGCTTTTCTTGCTATCTTCTACCGTTATTTTCATGCTCACTGCTCTTCTGAACTTGCTAACTGTATGCCTTCCCCTCTCCCGCCGCTCACTGTACAAGACTTTCTACTCATTCTTATCCCTATTCTGTCCATCTCTCTAATGAAAGAGTTAACCAGTATCTTCACTCTTTCATCCCCTTCACTGGTAAACTCTGGAACTCTGTTTCTGTTTATATTTTTCCACCTTTCTACGACTTAAATCTTTTCAAGAGAGGAGTAACAAGACACCTCCCGAACTAAATTAGCCCACCCCTCTTTTTTTATTCTCTTACTGTCTTCTTTATAGGGACTGGCAACTAAGCGGGCTTTGTGTTACCTCTCTTTGTTGTGCCCTTGGCCAGTCCTTTGTGATAAAAAAAAAATGCAGACAAAGCCACGACAATGTCCAGAGAAAGAGGTTAGCCACAACTTTTGAGCGCGAAGGTTCAAACCTATGCCAGCTTGTCGACACCTCATGAAGCTGCGATGAACATGCTGACATGCCCCGAAACGGCGTATGAGTGGCGTACTGACCTGATTTCAGGTTATGTCGGGATCAATGTCGTGAATGTGTGCCTCCCGCTTTACCTAGAACCATGATGAATCGTAATACTCCTTCCTTGCAGACAGTTTCAAGTCATATATGAGCATGGAAAAATTTGCTTGCGAGAAATGGAAAATTATAAATGGAATAGAAATGAAAATTTTGGCATAGAAAAAAAAGGTGAGAGAAAAGCAGGACAACAGATCGAAAAACAACGCCTAAAATCCGACGGTAGAATTCTTGTAAGACACATAGAAAAATACAAATGGCACAGAAGTTAGGGAAGTCGTCCGGCCGGCTAATTGTATTGCCAATCAGGGCAAAGGGTTTTAGCCTCGACAGAAAGAAATAAGCAGACGCCATTGTCCAGCAGTTTATAGCCGGCTGCTGAAAGGTCTTTTGACCCGTAAGTCCCCAGAACATCAGGTGATCCAAACCACGAAGATATCCATAAGGGAGAGAAGAAGAGAGAGAGAGAGAGGAGAGAGAGAGAGAGAGAGAGAGAGAGAGAGAGAGAGAGAGAGAAGAGAGAGAGAGAGAAGAGAGAGAGAGAGAGAGAGAGAGAGGAGAGAGAGAGAGAGAGAGAGAGAGAGAGAGAGAGAGAGAGAGAGAGAGAGAGAGAGAGAGAGACGAGAGAGGAGAGAAAAGAGAGAGAGAGAGGAGAGAGAGAGAGAGAGAGAGAGGAGAGAGAGATGATGAGAGGAGAGAAGAGAGAGAAGAGCAGAGAGAGAGAGAGAGAGAGAGAGAGCAGAGAAGACGAGAGAGAGAGCGAGAGAGAGAGAGAGAGAAGAGAGAGAGAGAGAGAGAGAGGAAAAAAAGAAGAGAGAGAAGATGAAGACAATGTGATGATGATTGATGAGAAAGAAGAAAATGAAGAAAAATTATGATCAAAAGAAAAAAAAGATGATGATAATGATGATTGATGATGAAAAATAAGAAAAAAAAAGAAAAAAGAAAAAAATGATGACGATGACGATAAAGAAAGTTGAACAACAAATATATCGTCATGTGAGTTATAACTACAGTGGACTGTATGTCGATTTTTCAATATTTGCGGATGCAGATATTTTCAGCCATTAAGAGTTTCAATCAAGTCAAGAGTGATTTAGAATCTTCATCTTAGTTATCAAGAAGTTTAATGAAGAGTATATGTGTTAGTGTGACCACGGTGCTCACACTTACACTCACAGAGCTACACATGAGCTGACCTCTCTACTCTCTACCTGCGACGTCCTGACGGCACACCAACACACTCCATGAATCAAATAACTCAAAACAGCAGAAAATTATACTCATTTATCCATAATATTAAAACAAAAATAGACTCCGACAGTTTTTTTTTGTTGCAAAAAGAATTAAATGATTTATTTTTAGCTCTTATATTCACATGCAGCTAAATTATATATTGCAAAGCTGCTTTCCCTTAAATTCCCTAGATTCTACAGATTCCTGAGGAAATTATTTATCCTTCACTTGACCAGAAGTTCCTTAAAATCAGGAATATTTCTTAAAACTAGAAAAGCTGTCTCGGAAGGACTTGCAACAATTTGGAAACCTCCAATTCTCAGTTTCTGGGTCTCCCCCCCCCCCCCTCTCTCTCTCTCTCTCTCTCTATCTCTCTCTCTCTCTCTCTCTCTCTCTCTCTCTCTCTCTCTCTCTCTCTCTCTCTCTCTCTCTCTCTCTCTCTCTCTCTCTCTCTCTCTCTCCAACCGACTAGTACAGTGTCTATATCATACAAGATATCCGCATAACATCCGCATCCATGGATGTGGATGCGGATATTTAAAATGATGCGAATATTCGCGGATGCGGATATCAGATGCTGATGCTGATCGTGGATATCGGATGCGGATGTGGATGTGGATGTGGATATCGGATGCGAATGTGGATTTGAATATCCGGTCCACTTCTAGCTATAACAACGGTACAACATATCCTACATACATACAAAACACGGTGACACACTCGTCCATGTTACGGAGGACAGGTGTCTAAGCAGGTGATGGTAGCAGACTGCTTAACTCGAAGACAAAGCATAATTATATTTTCATTTCACGGTGGTATAACCTTCTGCCACCAAAAGTCAAGGGAAATCTACAGCTTACGAGAAAGATGAATAACATAAACCAGCTTTTTTTTCACTACGTGCAAGGTTGCTAGAAATATACTGGTTGAAGAGACATAGCGGTCCAGAGGCAATATTATGTTTAGCCTGGGAGTGACACAGAGCTCCTACCACTCCCTTCCGTAGAGAAACGTTAGTCTTCCTGCATAAGACAAAGTCACGAAACCTTAAAATGTATACTGTGAGATTGGATTTCTGAGGCTTGAGCTGGATGGATGGTTAAGTTGATACAAGTATGAGTTAAGTAAAGACGAGAGATACCTGTGTAGAGTCACTGCACATGTTGGGAGGCAAGGATTGTATGTCTTGTAAAATTGAATTCACTCGTTCAAAATATAGGTTTCATATTTTGTTAAAATATAAAACAGGGGAATAAACAACACCAACATTACCACTATCAACCCATCCACTAACTAGGACAACAACATCAACATTAACTTTAAAAAAAATACGAACAGAAACAAAGCAAGGTCAGAACAAGCCGAGGAAACAAAAAAAAGAGAAACGTGTTATCGCGTTTGGATTAACACCCACAGCGAGAAATTACGGCGAAACGCGACAACAAAAATCTCTCTCTCTCTCTCTCTCTCTCTCTCTCTCTCTCTCTCTCTCTCTCTCTCTCTCTCTCTCTCTCTCTCTCTCTCTCTCTCTCTCTCTCTCTCTCTCTCTCTCTCTCTCTCTCTCGCTCGCTCTCTCTCTCTCTCTCTCTCTCTCTCTCTCTCTCTCTCTCTCTCTCTCTCTCTCTCTCTCTCTCTCTCTCTCAGGTCAGAGAGACAGGTGTGCCAGGTCACTGTCCAATTAACTTGCCAGGAGGAAGAGGAAGAAGGAGTAGGCATAAGAGGAGGAAGAAGAAGAGGAAGAAGAACAGTAAGAGAAGAACAGCAACGACAAAATCTAAATAGAAATAAAAAACAGTAATAAAAACAAAACAACAACACCAGGAAGATGATGATAAGGATGAAAAGAGAAATGGAAGATATTTTCATGAAAGGAAAACGAATGAAAGTTTCGAGAAAGATATGCGATGACAAGACCGAAAACAGTAATTGCACAGACAAAAATAATCATAGGCATAGACCACTGTAAACCTGGACTGCGCACGGAATATCGGCCTGTCGCACAAGGACCTGATGTCGGAGGGCCGCTCGGATTCATAATATATATATATATATATATATATATATATATATATACGGTTCATATAGACTGGTTTATCAGTATATATGATATAATGTAGTCTTCGTAAATGTTTGTTCTATAATATTATCAAATAAAAAACAGTAAAACACGCTAAAGAAATGCCATTACGAGACTCAAAGGAAATATGCATGAACTTAATATTCACTTCAACTCTTCGCCATTTAAAACTTTGCGAGTCAACTTTTATCATGAAGGGTATCAATAGAAGCGCAATTTTATTAGCTTTCCATTGATATTTTTCGCTTTCTGATAAATGAATTAGAACCATGAATAAATTAGCGTTAAATAAATAAATAAAATCATCAATTGGGTAATTTTCCCGATTGATGATGTTATTTATTTACTTGTATATTTCTTTTTCTGATAAATGAATTAGCACCATGTATAAATTAGCGTTAACTAAATAAATAACCTCTTCAATCGGGAAAATTACCCGATTGATGACTTTATTTATTTATTTAATGCTAATTTATGCATGGTTCTAATTCATTTATCAGAAAACGAAACACATCAATGGAAAGCTAATAAAATTACGTTTATATTGATACCCTTCATGATAAAAGTTGACTCGCAAAGTTTTAAGTGGCGAAGAGTTGAAGTGAATCAGAGTCTCGTAATGGCATTTCTTTAGCGTGTTTTACTGTTTTTTATTTGATAATATTATAGAACAAACATTTACGAAGATTACAGTATATCATATATACTGATAAACCAGTCTATATGATAGTCCTAGACCACTATATCTCTTTGTCGGGCGGGCCGCAGGCCGCTATGCAGCCTGGCAATTTCAAAACATTGTCGCGTGAACAGTCCAGAGATATAGTGGTCTATGTCATAGGTTAAGTTATGTGATACCATAATACAATAAAACAAGCACACCCACCCACACCCACACCCACACCCACACCCCCACACACACACACACACACATACACACATGGGTAATCCGTAGTGTAGTGGTAGCACGCTCGGTTCACAACCGAGAAGTCCCGGGTTCGATCCCCAGGCGGAGCGGAAATAAATGGGCTGTTTCCTTAAAACCCGAGCCCCTGTCCACCCAGCAGTGAATGGGTACCGGGTGTTAGCCGGGGGTTTGTGACCCGCCTCCCGGGGTGGTGGCTTCGGCCAACACTAAACACTATGAATGAATTATAAAATGAAGATATGGAGACGGGGCCATACGAGTGTAGCTCAGGCCCTGTAAAATACAACTAGATGAATACAAATAGATGAATACACACAAGAGATAAAGAAAGAAAAGCTGCAGAGAGACAAGAATGACAAGCTGAGAGAGAAGAGAGACAAGATACGAGGGAGAAAGAGATTAAACTGGCAGAAATTGCAGCTCAAAGTAAGGCTTCAGTTCAATTATCATCTGATCCTGTCTCCAGGCCATGTCTACCACCATACAAGGATGAAGAGGACATAGCCACCTACTTTACGAGGTTCGAGCGAGTGGCCGAGATGCTAGTACTACCAAGAGATACCTTCGTCGTTCGTCTGGGTTGCCTCCTTGCGGGGGAGGCTGCCGATCTCTACACGTCCCTTCCATCATCTACCACTAAGGATTACGAGTTACTGAAGCAGGCATTGTTAACTGGTTTCAGTAAGGCTCCAGATGGATGCCGAGTGGATTTCAGGTCAGCCAGGATTAAAGTAGGGCAGAACTACCATCAGTTCCTTACTCAGTTATCGAGGATGTTAGATTATTGGCTTGAGTCCTCCTCTGTGGCCGAGACGTATGATGATATGAGGCAATTTATTATATTTTACCAATTTTTATCTTTCTTTACACCTGAACTTCGCATCTTTATCAAGGAAAGAAGGCCTGCCCACTTGATGGATACAATACAACTAGCGAACGACTGGGCGTCCGCCCACAATGCCTATCCGAAGGTCTCCTTCTACAACAACGCGAAGACATCCTCCCCTCGACATGCTACTGCACTGCGGATTCCACCTTCTGGACATCAATTTCCCTCACCTGTGGCGTGCCACAATTGTGGAGAGGCGGGACACATACGACCACGCTGTCCCCATAATCTTCGAGCATTTAAGGAAGGAACAACTGCCGCCGCCCCCTATAAGGTTGGATTTTGTCTACAAGATCGTAAGGTACCTAACTATTCAGTTTCGGGAATATCAATGGGTCATGGTCTTCCACTATCATTAGGGACACTGGGTGCTCTGGTGTCGTAGTTTCTGAAGAGGCCCTGCCAGACATTGACCCATCGCTTTGTCCCAAAGTAAAAGTTTCTGACTATTTAGGACGCACCGACAAATTTCCTGTTGTAAGGTGTTACTTACGGTGCCCATTTTACAATGGCTGGACAGATGCAGTAAGAGCCCCAATTAAATTTGTTAGTGCTTTAATTGGAAATATTTCTGGGGTACTAGTTCCTAATAGTCCTGACTCTCAACTCAGTGATTACTATTCCCTCCATAGTAATGGGGACCAAGCCACCACCGATGTTTCACTTCCACAAGATCCATTATCTCCTCTTCCCCTTGATGACTCTGCTTCTCCCGGAGACTCCATCTCATCTACGTAATGCCAAGGACGGTCCCCTTTTTGGATTTCAGCCTCTACCACCGAGTCCCCTATCACTCAAGTGTGTGCTGTGGAGACCAGAGCTGGTCGATTTAAACGGAACCACCCTCTAGTCCTGCCTAAGCTCCATCCTTTGTCTGTGACCCCTGATGAGTTTCGTCGACTGCAGAAATCCCGTCCTTCATTGCAGTGTATACGTACCAAGACTACTACTCGTGAAGTAAAGGCACGATGGTGCCACCTACAAGTTTATACATGAAGACTGCCTCCTGTACCGGAAATGTCTCTCCTCGGATCGCCCACAAAAGGTATATAATTTTTCCTTGATTGTCTCCAGTGAGTGCCGTCCTGTCATCCTACGTGTGGCTCACGAATGACCTTGGGCTGGTCACTTCTCCCACCGTAAACCCAGATGAAGATCTCCCAAGACTTTTATTGGCCAGGAATGTGCACGGATATCAGGGATTACTTTCGTTCCTGCAACATGTGTCAGCGCATGTTAGCTAAGGGACGGGTACGTCCAGTACCCCTTCAGCCGTTACCTGTCATAACTGAGCCCTTCTCCCGAGTCGCCATTGACTCTGTAGGTCCATTGTTTCCACCGTCTTCAGAAAAGCAGTTGCAAGTCTTCAACGAGATTTCACTTTTATCGGATCCCGAGGAAAAGCAGTTGCAAGTCCTCGGCGAGATTTCACCTGTATCGGAGCCCGAGGAAAAGGGCAAGAACTCCTGTTTAAGTGATGGTATTGATGATTCACTTCAGCTTACCTTAACGTTTGATGGCCCAACTAGTTCTAGGGAACATGTCATTAATCCTGCTCTCACTTGAAATCAGTCTGCTCATGTTAATGAGTACGACACCACCTTCACCACATCAGAGCTAAAATCTAAGCTGTACCTTCTCCCTCTACTACTACTACCAGGACTTCTACTACTGCATTTTGGTTGAGTCACGGCCTGTGCCCTTATGGTCAGTTTTTGTTTTGTTTTATATTCATTTTTGAGAATTTTGCGTGTTGGCTTGGCTAATGTTTCGTTTTATTTTGACATATTTTTGTATATTCTTCTGATTGGCCCACTCACATTTCTGCCCTCAAGTCTATTTTGGATAGACTACAATAGAACGGTCTGACAGTCAAACTTACAAAGTGCCGGTTTGGAGTAGAGTCCATCAACTATATAGGATCTGTCTTGTCACGGGGCCACCTACAACCACAAGTTGGCAAGGTGACTGTCATCGCCTCCATGACTCTTTGTACCACCAAGAAGCTACTCCAGAGTTTCCTAGGTTTGATCTCTTTCTATAAGATTTTCATTTCTCAGGCCTCAGAGCTCACCGGTCCCCTCTCTGACTTGTTAAGGAAGCTGGTACGGGAACCCCTCCAGTGGACGGAAGATCTGCACTTACGTTTCGAGCGCTTAAAGCAAGCCTTGGCCTCGGGATCCATTCTTCGTTTTCCGGACCCCAGCCAGACCTTCGTCCTGCGCACCGACGCTTCAAATTATAGATTGAGACCTGTACTCTTCCAATACCATGATGATCGTCCACATCCCATCTCTTACGCCAGTCGGAAACTATTAGATCGGGAAAGACGTTACGAAGTCAAACCTATGGATGCCTAAAACGATGGCCAAACATTCTTTTTCGATCGTTGAGATCGATAAAGAATACCTGGCCATCCTCTCGGCATCCATAGGTTAGACTTCTATCTTAGGGGTAAGGAATTTATCCTTGAAGTTCGCCACAAGCCTCTAATATACCTTGAGAAATTCAAAGGTAGAAATGACAGAGTGGTGCGATGGACCTTAGGCCTTCAGCCCTATAAATTTAGAGTCCTTCATATTGCCGGGTCAGACAACATTGGAGCCGACCATTGGATTGCCGGCTGCTCAGCCGGCAACAGTTCTTCTCTGTTTTGATTCTTGCACTCCAGCCTTTTACAAATAATATGTATGCTTTTTCTGGTCAGCTGCAGTTCTTCTTCGTCATCGGCTGTGCAACAGATGCTTTGATGGGGGCATGTGTGAGGAGCTAAACCTCCTTCGTTGCCTCCTGCTGGAGGACGGTAAGTACCACTTTCACTAGCCGGCGATGGTTAGCCTTTCAAGTGCTTGTTGGCCGGCCACGTCAATATCCCCACCCCCGTGTCCAGGGGTAAGGGGATAGTCTAGCCAAGGTGATGCTGGTGCCGTGCTTCGCTGTGACAGGAAGACCGCTACAGCTCTCCAAATTGACAACACCTCCCACCCCTGCCTCTGTGCTCATCCCCTGAAGGCATTTCTGAAGAATTGGGCGCTCTTCCAGACTGTTCTTCACTGACCCGACACAATTCAACACTCCCCGCTGCCTGAGGTGTTAACTACGTTGCTGAAGATTGCTACTGCACTTCTCCTCCTCCAGGCTGCAGTATAGGGAGTTATTTGGGTGACATACCCCTGCTCTGATATCACTATTGTTTAGTTCCCGAGCAGTGAGTTGTTTGGTTCATGTTATGTAGCTGCTAGCCAGTTATTGCCACTTTTGTGTTGTGTAAATACATTCGGGGTATCATACTTCTTGACTTTTCATCCCCACCATTCTGAATATTGATAATATTAATTGATAGCCACCTTTTCCTATGAAGCTATTACAGGCATGGTAGTTGATCAGTCTTCTTCAGGAAGACACAGGTAATGTGGATGACACCGTGTCGTCGTGAGGGGTGGATGGCCGCCCACCGCTGGCAGTAGGTGGCGCGGACGTTCGACTGTCTTGAGTTCACGGTAACTGAAAATCATTAATTAGCTCCCTTTTGGGCTTAGTAACAGTGTTGATTATTCTTCAGAAATGTGTCAGCTATTGAAATTGTTGATTATTGATGTTCAATGAAAGTATTTAATCATATATGGTGCTCATCGATTATCTCGTCGGTAGGGGGGTGCCGCCCTACGATTTCTTCCCGATCGGGCACACGATGGGGGTGAAATGACGCTGTTCTTGCAACTGAGCCGTCGGGCATTTTCACGCTTGGACCCTATAAGGCATACGACAAGACGTTCTTGCAGCTTCGGCTCCATTCGGCCCCTTAGACACCTACCCTACACCAACTACTACATCTGGTTTCCTCAACGGTTGGATGGATCGGACCTACACATCTGCTGGCAACGGTGTATACATCTGGTGGCAGCGGTGAGATGGATCCCATCTATACATCTGCTGGCAACTGTGGTTCTGGCACCTATACATCTGGTGGCAGGGATGGGATCCATACCATGCCATAAGTAAAGGCACTAGAATTACCTAATACTTCCTTCGCCAGAGGTAGAAGACATATTTTCCATTGGGATGGATATTTCAAAACTATATGTAATATAAATGCCATGAAGAAAAAAATAGAGGAAAAACAAATTTATAAATCAAGAAATGTATGATTCATCACAAAATACTCATATCTTAGCTACTATTTTTTTATTCGTACCTGCCTGTCTGCATGTCTGTCTGTCTGTCTGTCTGTCTGTCTGTCTGTCTGTCTGTCTGTCTGTCTGTCTGTCTGTCTGTCTGTGTCTGTCTCGGCTATAAAGCTAAAAAGTGGGTAACTCGAACTCTTGATTGATTCCACTAGCGAATGGAAATCTCTCTCTCTCTCTCTCTCTCTCTCTCTCTCTCTCTCTCTCTCTCTCTCTCTCTCTCTCTCTCTCTCTCTCTCTCTCTCTCTCTCTCTCTCTCTCTCTCTCTCTCTAAAAAGACGTCAAGGTACACATGCCTTTCGACAATCATGTACGGCTAAGTGAAGGAACTGAATTTGTCACTCTCTGCACGGCCTTTCAAGTAGGAGGAGGAGGAGGAAAAGGAGAAAGAAGAGAAGGAGAAGAAGAAAAGGAGAAGCGTGAAAGAAATGTGAAAGAAATTTACAGCTTTCAAGGAAGAGGAATGGGGGATGGGAGGGAGGAGAGGCTTAATGCAAACTTTGGGACCTGGATTTTCTTAGGGGGAAGTAGTAGTGAGTGTGTGTGTGTGTGTGTTTGCGTGAGAGAGAGAGAGAGAGAGAGAGAGAGAGAGAGAGAGAGAGAGAGAGAGAGAGAGAGAGAGAGAGAGAGAGAGAGAGAGAGAGAGAGAGAGAGAGAGAGAGAGAGAGAGAGAGAGAGAGAGAGAGAGAGAGAGAGAGAGAGAGAGAGAGAGAAGAGAGAGAGAGAGAGAGAGAGAGAGAGAGAGGAGAGAGAGAGAGAGAGAGAGAGAGAGAGAGAGAGGAGAGAGGAGGAGAGAGAGGAGAGAGAGGAGAGAGAGAGAGAGAGAGAGAGAGAGAGAGAGAGAGAGAGAGGAGAGAGAGAGAGAGAGAGAGAGAGAGAGAGAGAGAGAGAGAGAGAGAGAGAGAGAGAGAGAGAGAGAGAGAGAGAGAGAGAGAGAGAGAGAGAGAGAGATTGATATAGACAGAGACAGATAGACACTGATACAGACAGAGACAGGCAGACAGCCACTAATACAGACATTGTTACGACCACTTCATGTTCCTAACTACCTTTCTTCTTTTTTTTGCTTCACGTTGTCCCCCTAGTTTCACGTCAATTCACTTTCACTTCTGGTGGTTCAGTATAGCTTCACTGTTTCGTTTACTGTTTCGTTTTTGTTCCGTATTACAGTTCCAGAGTTTTCCTCAGCCTAAAGAGGCGTTAGGTAGCCAGTGTGTCCTGACCTTCATACCCTACCAGTGGTATTACCTGTGTGTGTGTGTGGATTTAGCAGGCATCTTTTCCATTATTTATTTGTGAGTATTGCCGTGTTGGATTGTGTGTACCCATCTTTTGTTTCCGTGTGTTTTTGTGTTTCTGTATTTGTGTTTCAGTTTTGGTGTTTCAGTGTTGGTGTTTCAGTGTGGTGTTTCAGTGTGGTGTTTCAGTGTAGGTGTTTCCGTGTGGGTGTTTCAGTGTGTGTTTCTGTGAGTGTGTTTCTGTGTCGACTCTCGTTGCGAGATATTCTGTGTTTTTGAAGACCTCTTAAAGGCTTCTAGTCTTTTGTTTCTTTTGTTAACCGTTGCTGCTTCTTAACTTTTGTGTATCTTAATAAATGTAACTTTTGACTTTCTTTGTCACCGTTTTCTTTTCATTTTTGGTTCGGGCTCGACTGTAATTTTCACTCTCACGTCGTAAAGAATTGCGAACTCTTGAGGAACTTCTTAACGATTGTCCGACTTTTATCCTTTTGTTTGTGCCATTTGTTGCGTCACTATGGTGTATAAACAGAGACCGGCCTGTACATTTGTTCACTGCATCCCTCCTATGCACAAGTTGGCGCACTTGCCAGCGTTGCTGCGTTAACGTATGATCAGGACTTTTTACATCCCCTGCATTATGGACAAGAGAGCTAAAGCCGTAGCTAGAGGATATGCCAACAGCATGGATTTGTGATGTCGGTAAAGATAACAGGGCCCATTTGGATGATCGCAGCAGGTTGCGATAGTAACCTGGGGTTCAGCCAGTGAGCTTCGTAGCTGGAACTAGAGATACTGGGCCTAAGCGTTGCTCGCAAGTAGTAGAGTCGAGCTGTATCTTTATAACTAGAGACCCGCAAGGCCTGTAAGTTTAGCCGAAGCTGAAGCTAATAAGTCGTAAAGCTGAAGGTCGTATGCCAAAGCCGAAGTTTTGAAGCTGAGTCGTTAAAAGATCGAAGCGAAGCTGAAGGTTCGGTGATCAAGCCGAAGCAGAAGGTTGAAGTCGATAAGCCGTAAGCTGAACTGAGGTGTCAGCCGAAGTGAGCTGAGGTCGTAAAGCCGAAGCTGAGAGCTGAGTCGTAAAGCGAAGCCTGAAGCTGAGAGGTCGTAAAGCCGAAGCTGAAGCTTGTAGGTGAAAGCGACCGAAGCTGTAGCTTTAAAGCCGAAGCTGAAGCTGAAGGTCGTAAAGCGAAGCGTAAAGCCGTAAAGCCGAAGCTGAAGCTGAAGGTCGTAAAGAAGCTGAAGCTGAAGGTCGTAAAGCCGAAGCTGAAGCTGAAGGTCGTAAAGCCGAAGCTGAAGCTGAAGGTCGTAAAGCCGAAGCTGAAGCTGAAGGTCGTAAAGCCGAAGCTGAAGCTGAAGGTCGTAAAGCCGAAGCCGAAGCTGAAGTAGAGAAAATGCGGTTACAACTGCAATTAGCCCAGTTAGGTCCTGCCCCTACCAACAGTAACCCTACCCACAGTGCTACCTCTCATTTTGATTTAGGACGCGCCGCAAGACTTGACCCTGCCTTTACAGAGGACAAAGTTGATGTTTATTTTCCTACTTTTGAGCGTCTGGCCAAGACTTTGAAGTGGCCGGTTGATTTTTGGTCAGTTTTGTTGCAACAATCTTTAACGGGAAAAGCGCTCAGAGTATATGCATCTCTTTCAGACAGTGATGCATGTACATTTCAGGTCATTAAGGAGGAGGTATTAAAAGCATATGCACTTGTTCCTGAAGCATACCGTCAACGCTTCAAAGGACTCCGTAAGGAGGCTGAACAGACTCGCCTCGAGTTTGCCAGATGTAAGAGGGAGGCGTTGAACAAATGGCTAATGTCAAAGGATGTAAGTGAATTCACTTCACTGGTGGAACTAGTCTTAACCGAAGAGTTCCTCCGCACCATTAACGAAGGAGTAAGTGACTATTTATTGGACAGGGAATTTTTGACTATTGAGGAGGCTGCTAAACACGCTGATGGGTACACACTTAGCCATGGCAATATTCACTTTGGCTCTAAATCCCCACAGGTACTTCGACCTTCTGTTCCATGGAACCAGGAGAGACCACTTACAAATGGTCAGTTTCGAAACAAGGCTCAGACACACTCACCTCGTTCGCCACCTCAGGGGGCGTTCCATGTACAGAAGTATTACTGTACATTTTGTGGAAAGTCTGGCCACAAGGCAGACTTCTGCTATAAAAGGCTCCAGCTTACAGAAGGCAAGCCTATTTTGACAGTGTCGAATCAGACACCTTTGGGAGATTCTGTTAAGCCGAGCACGGCTGAAAGCAAGCCTGTAGCTTTCATTTCTGCTGCAGAAACAGCACCAGAGAGTGCTTTCTCACCTCCCACTTCTCAGGACAGTGTTTTTCACAAGGAAAATTTTGTGGAAGATTCAAATTCCGTGACACGCTCTATGAGTTCTGGTAACCATGGAAGCTTGACTGCCCAACAAGAGGCAGACTCTCCTTTGGATAATAACACACTGTGCCTAGAGAAACTTTTTGCTAACCCTTATCCCTTCCAGAGTGTTTCTGGTTCTCCCTTAGGTCCCGCTGATACTGGGAGAGAAGCTTTGATGGCAGCTCAAGAGTCTGACGACTCGTTGCAGTCATTGTTTGACCAGGCGCAGGCCACGCCCAATGACTCGGGCCCCGCTACTCAGTACTTTATCCGTGACGGTGTACCTTGCCGCCGCTGGTTACCCGCCACCATGACGGAGGAGGACGCTGACTGGGCCTCAGTAACTCAAATTGTTTTACCAGTCTCTTACAGGCAGACTGTCCTGGCCGTTGCCCATGACGGGTGTTTTTCAGGACACTTAGGTGTTCGAAAAACGTTTACCAGGCTGGCCAGGAATTTCTTCCGGCCATTATTATCAATTGTCATTATTATCATATGCCATTGTCAATTAACTGGGAAACCTAACCAACCCATTCCACCTTTCCCACTTGTTCAAGTCCCTCACATACCTGAACCATTTAATTCAATTCAATGTGACATTGTTGGCCCTCTGCCTAAAACCACTAAGGGTTTTGAATATATTTTCACTATGATTGACACTTCAACTAGGAATTTACATGCAGTTGCTTTACGGAAGGTTACCGCTAAGGTCATAGTATCGTCCCTTCTGGACCTATTTATCCACTTTGGGTTGCCATACAGAGTGCACACTGTTGTGCACTCTGTATGTTTTGAGATGGTGCTTCATACTTTGTCGGGAAAGTTTTTAAGGAGGCCATGGCAGAGTTGGGTATAGGACAAAGCGTATCATCTCCGTATCACCCACAGACTCAAGGAGCTGTTGAACGATCGCTTCAGACCTTGAAAGACATCCTTCGTAAGTACGCTGTCCAGTACGGTTCATCATGGGATGATGACTTACCGTACCTGTTGTTTGTCCTGCGTGACACTCTCAATGAGAGCACAGGTTTTTCACCCTATGAGCTTGTGTTTGCCCACCGTGTGAGAGGACCACTTCACATAGTTAGGGAAAGATTGTTAGGTAGCTCAGAAGAGAGTATCAATGTGCTTCACTTAGTAGGAGATGTCCTGGAACGACTGTTGAGGTGCTGGCAGTTGGCCGCCGACAACGTGCAGCAATCCAAGACCAGGACCAAGACTTGGTACGACAAGAAGGCGAGACATCGGGAATTCCTGCCTGGTGATAAAGTCCTCGTCTTCCTGCCAGCCCAAGGCCAGCCACTCCACGCTAAGTTCCATGGGCCATACTCAGTCTTAAAGGAAGTAAGCCCTACCAACTACATAATTTCCACTCCTGACAGGCGCCGTTTACAACGCTTGTGCCACGTCAACGCTTTGAAGCAATACCATACGCGTCCCGAAGTTGCAGTTAGAACTAGTTCCTGTGGGCGTTGTGGACACTTGCTCTGTTGACTGGGAGGATGCTGAAGACGAAGAAGAGACTAGCCCATTCGACTGGTCATCAGTTGGTACTTGGCGTTTCAACTCAGCCGAGCTCACCATGGAGCTTCAACATCTACCTGAGTCGAGGAGGTCTGATATTTTGACCTTGGTACACAACCATCCTCAGGTAATTCAAGATAAACCTGGATGTACCACTGCAGTGGTGCATGACATAGCTGTAGGTACGGCGCCATCCATCAGGCAGTCTCCCTACTGCGTGCATCCCAGCAAGA
Organism: Chionoecetes opilio; assembly: GCA_016584305.1. Lineage (NCBI taxonomy): Eukaryota > Metazoa > Arthropoda > Malacostraca > Decapoda > Majidae > Chionoecetes > Chionoecetes opilio. The sequence continues at coordinate 80,074 of JACEEZ010005988.1, forward strand.
TGGAGCAAGTGAAGAAGGACCTGGCCGAGATGGAGGAATTGGGAATCATCGAACCAGCAAGCAGCGAGTGGTGTTCTCCAGTCACCCGTAAGGACCCCTACCCCCTACCGAGGATCGACGACTGCATAGAGGTAGTGGGAAATTCAAAGTTCCTGACCAAGGTCGATTGTCTTCGCGGTTTCTGGCAGGTACCCTTGACTAGTCATGCCCGAGACATTTCCTGCTTTGCCACTTTAGGGAAGACATATAAATTTAACGCAATGCCTTTTGGGCTTTGCAACGCCCCTGCCACTTTCCAACGAATGATGGCTAAAAAGTAATGTTCCTGGTTGCACAATATATTTAGATGATATTGTATTTTTTTCTGACACTTGGTTAGATCACGTAACTCAATTGAATGCTCTCTTCTCAGCTTTAGGGAATACTAGACTTGTTAACCTTTCCAAATCTGAGTTCGCGTGTGCTCCGCTTTTGTTTTTAGGGCATGTTATTGGGTTGGGCACACTTGCCCCTCCTACAGCTAAATGTGATTTTGCACAGTTGGCATTACCTCTCACCACGCTACTGAAAAAGGGTTGCTCATTTATCTGGACACAGGCTTGCGAAGATGCTTTTCAGGGTCTTAAAAATTTCCGATGCTCATACCCTGTGTTAATGGCTCCCAACTTCCACAGACCTTTCAAGCTACCATGTGATGCCAGCAATTTTGCCGACGGTTCTGCACTCTTGCAGGAGCGTGATGGAGTGGACCATCCGGTGGCCTACTTTAGCAAAAAGTTTACACCTGCACAGACCCGCTATGCTACCGTAGAAAAGGAGCTTTTATCCATTATTTTGTTTTCAACATTTTTTATTACTACTTTTTGCCACAGTTCGAATTTGGGTTCACCCAAATTCTCTTTATGGGGGGAAGGCTGTTACGACCACTTCATGTTCCTAACTACCTTTTTTTTTTTTGTGTGCTTCTCGTTGTCCCCCTAGTTTCACGTCAATTCACTTCCACTTCTTCAGTTCAGTATAGCTTCACTGTTTCGTTTATTGTTTAGTTTTTGTTCCGTATTACAGTTCCAGAGTTTTCCTCAGCCTAAAGAGGCGTTAGGTAGCCAGTGTGTCCTGACCTTCATACCCTACCAGTGGTATTAACTGTGTGTGTGTGTGGATCTAGCAGCCATCTTTTCCACTAATTATTTGTGAGTATTGCCGTGTTGGATTGTGTGTACCCATCTTTTGTTTCCGTGTGTTTTTGTGTTTGTGTTTGTGTTTCTGTTTGTGTTTCTGTGTGTGTGTTTCAGTGTGTGTTTCAGTGTGTGTTTCATGTGTGTTTCAGTTTTGGTGTTTCAGTGTTGGTGTTTCCGTGTGGTGTTTCAGTGTTGGTGTTTCCGTGTGGTGTTTCCGTGTGGTGTTTCAGTATAGCTTCACTGTTTCGTTTATTGTTTCGTTTTTGTTCCGTATTACAGTTCCAGAGTTTTCCTCAGCCTAAAAAGAGTGTTGGTGAGCCTCAGCGTGTTGGTGTTTCCGTGTAGGTGTTTCCGTGTAGGTGTTTCAGTGTGGGTGTTTCAGTGTGTGTTTCTGTGTGTGTGTTTCTGTGTCGACTCTCGTTGTGAGATATTCTGTGTTTTTGAAGACCTCTTAAAGGCTTCTAGTCTTTTGTTTCTTTGGTTAACCGTTGCTTGCTTTCTTTACTTTTTTTGTTTATCATCTATATTAATAAAAGCGAAAGTGTGTGTGTGTGTGTGTGTGTGTGTGTGTGTGTGTGTGTGTGTGTGTGTGTGTGTGTGGGGTATAGGTTCCGCCCCCCGTGGCGGAATCCCATCATATACCACATTTTTGGAACCAGGTTGACCAGGGAAAGGTTTTAAGCCCACTTATGAGATGATCCGATCACTTTTTTCTTCTTCTTTTTTAGCAGCCTATTAGCGATAATTGTGAAAAAAAAAGTGGGTTGCGAGAATTGAGGAAGCCTTGATGTAGGGTGATGGGTAATGGGTGAGTGAATGGGTGGGGTGATGGGTAATGGGTGTGGGGTGATGGGTGAGTGAATGGGTGGGGGTGATGGGTGATGGGTGAGGGAATAAATGGGGGGTGATGGGTAATGGGTGAGTGAATGGGTGTGTGGTGATGGGTAATGGGTGAGTGAATGGGTGGGGGGTGATGGGTAATGGGTGAGTGAATGGGTGGGGGGTGATGGGTAATGGGTGAGTGAATGGGTTGGGGGTGATGTGAATGGGTTGGTGTTAATACATACATTTCTACATCCATGATTTCATTAAAGTTAGAAGGGGCTATCTGGAGAGTCTATGTTTGGTGGGCCGAAGGCCCACCAATAGCCCTCCGTAGGAGCTAGCCAGAAAGTCCATCCGGAGGGCGGCTTTGCGGCTAGTATTAAATAAATGTCGTAGTAACTTTATTAACTTTCTTTGTCCCGTATGTTTATTTTCTTTATTCATTTTTTTGGTTACGCGGCTCGGACCTGTAATTTTCACTCTGCCGTCGTAACAACATAAAGACAGACATACTGACAATCGGATTGATAGTGAATGAATATAATAGAAAGTCTTAGAATATTATTCATATTACTCCTCTTTCTCTCTTTCTCTCTCTCTCTCTCTCTCTCTCTCTCTCTCTCTCTCTCTCTCTCTCTCTCTCTCTCTCTCTCTCTCTCTCTCTCTCTCTCTCTCTCTCTCTCTCTCTCCTGCTACTTGATCCTCTCCTTACAGAGAGAGGAGGAGAGGATAAGATTTTCATTCCTATCTAGACACTTTGCAAGAGTACCAACGACAAGGTTATTGACTATACATAGCGCCGCCACGTCCAACACGAACTAGGCGACTCGAACGCCTGACACCGAATGCATCAGGGAGACGCTGCACATTGCGAACTCATGTCTCTACCAGCCTTGCCACCCTGACGGGCAGAGAGAGAGAGAGAGAGAGAGAGAGAGGCTAGACGTAATGAATTTAGGACTGAGTAAGGGGGAATGAGATATGGTGATGGGGGATAAGACACTGGATGAAGGCAGGAAAAAGAAGGGAAAGGATAGAGAAGGGCTGGCTGGAGGGTAGATAGGGTGAAAGAAAGAAAGATGAAAAAAAAGAAAAGAAAGGAAGGGCGGAAGGAAAGAGATGAGGAAGGCAAAATGGGGGAAAGATCCAGTAAAGCCCGTTATATCTCCTTACACACACACACACACACACACACACACACACACACACACACACACACACACACACACACACACACACACACACACACTCGACATTAATAACAATTTCATGCAACCGTGTTTACTTCCGTCACATGAAAGCAAAACAAAGACGGTAACACTGGGCATTAGTGTGACTGGGACCTTACAGTGCTATTTTATCTACGTATATTTTGTTCTCCTTTTAATTTTATTATACCTCCCGCCAGTCTGTTCGGTGTAGATACTCTCTCCGTTACCGAGAATGACACTAATAAGCACATTATGCGACTATTTAATAATTTTAAACAAAGAAAGTATTCAGTTTATACGTTTTTCTTCTCTCTCTCTCTCTCTCTCTCTCTCTCTCTCTCTCTCTCTCTCTCTCTCTCTCTCTCTCTCTCTCTCTCTCTCTCTCTCTCTCTCTCTCTCGCTCAGTATTTACTGAGGTAACCCAACTCAATCTTTCTGCCCTGACTTCCTCCAATATACGAAGGGAGGGAGGGCAGAGGCAAGCAAATATGAAAGGGAAAAGAAGAAAAGGAGAGGAAGAAGTGAAGAGGGAAAAAAAGACAAGACCCGGACATGAGGGAGATGGAGGGATGTTTATACAAAGATGTGGATTTATCAAAAGAGAGAAAGAGATAGGGGGAGAGAGAGAAAAAAAAAAAGAGAGAGAGAGAGAGAGAGTTAGAAGAGAGGAGAGAGAAATACAAAGAACAACTAAGGGCAACATAAAAGTTACAAAGGGACCAAGGTATTAAGAACAAAGAAAAGATAGTTGAAGGCAACAATGGAATAGTAGGAGAAGGAAATGCAAGAAGATGAGAGAGATTACTGGAGGAAAGCGTACGAGAGATTAGAAAATTAAGGAAGGTGAGTATGGACGTGTTGGAAGGAGGAAACTAAAAGATAGGAAAACGGAAAGGAGGAGTAAGAGGAGAGAAGAAACAATAGAATAAAATAAAAGAAAGGTGGCACAGACAGGAACAGATGAAGGGGAAAGGGATGAAAAGAGAGAGAGGAAGAGAGAAAGAAATTAGGAAGGGAGAGGGAAAGTAAGAGAAAGGAGACGAGAGAGTATTGGTAAAGTATTCGTAGTGAAGGAAAGGTATGGGAGGACAAAAATAAGAGGGAGGGGAGGAGGAGAGATCAGTGTGAGGCTTATAAAAACTATAGTCGCCGCAAGCTAAGCTGATCTAGAAGTCATGCCTACTGCCTCCTCCCTTTCTTTTCTACGGACAGCTGATTGGCGCACTAATAATGTTCGACATGTGTACAGATTAATCGTATCATCATCACTACCAAACACACCATCCGCACTACACAACAGCGCGTGTATACTGGTCAGAGCCAAAGACTACTGCATGTATACTTGACTTGCTACTCAGTTTGGGCTATTTCCAGTGGAGGCCAATTCCGCGATTCCTGACTTTTTCGAACATCACTCCCTTCCTATGGTTTATCAGTATAAATGATGTACCTCCCATCTTCGTAAATGTTTGTTCTATAATATCAAATAAAAAACGGTAAAATACACTAAAGAAATTCAATTATGAGACTGAAGATATATGCATGGACTTAATTTTCACTTAAACTCTTCGCCATATGATATTTTGCGAGAAAACTTTTTACATGGAGCATATCAACAGAAGCGGAATTTCATTAGCTTTCCATTGATATATTTTTTTTCTGATAAATGAGTTATTACCATGCATACAATAGCGTTAACTAAATAAATAAATCATCAATCGGGAAAATTACCAGATTGATGATGTTATTTATTTAGTTAACGCTAATTTATGCATGGCACTATTTCATTTATCAGAAAACAAAATATATCAATAGAAAGCTAATGAAATTCCGTTTCTATTGACATGCTTCATGTAAAACGTTTTTTCACAAAATATTATATGGCGAAGAGTTTAAGTGAGTATTAAGTTCATGCATATATCTTCAGAGTCTCATAATGGCACTTCTTTAATATGTTTTATTGTTTTGTATTTGATAATATTATATAACAAACATTTACGAAGATAACAGTGTATCATTTATACTGATAAACCGTAGTCTACTGTATTCATGGACCATTTTTTTACTTGCCGATCCGATTGATGATGTTATTTTTCTAATTAACGCTAATTTATGCATAGTGGTAATTCATTTATCAGAAAACGAAATATAACAATGGAAAGCTAATGAAATTCCGCTTCTATTGTTATGCTCCATGTTAAATGTTGTCCCGCAAAATATCAAATGGCGAAAACTTTAAGTGAATATTAAGTTTATGCATATTTCTTCAGAGTCTCATAATGGCATTTCTTTAGTGTGTTTTACTGTTTTTTTATTTGATAATATTATAGAACAAACATTTACGAAGATAGCAGTATATCATGTATACTGATAAATCAAAGGAAGGGAAATAGGAGTGATGTTCGAAACACGATTTTACCTTGCCGATAGGCCTCCACTGGTCATGGGCGGGTTGGCGCGGAGCCCGAGTAGCAAGTCCAGTACACAGTAGCCTTTGGCAGAGCCATCTCCACTACATCAATGAATATAGAAGAGAGGTATCGTCATAATACGAAGTCCTCACCTCAAGCCTATGAAACCCTATATAGCTCTATGGGTTGAAGGGTCGTGGACCCATGCAATTACTCACTGTGAGTGATCAGCTAATACTGTCCAGAGATGGTCGGGACAAATATCCTCGAGTGTGGGGGCAAGGGAAGGCGTGAAGTACTGCCGAGAATGTGTCATTCCCGGTGTTCACTGTTTAGGGTTCAGTGCAACAAGTTGACGGCTGGCTAGGCTTCAGTACGGGACACTTGGACGAGTCACCCAACGCCTTAATAATCCAAATTTCCAGTTGGGAGTTTTTGTTGAACCCTTAGTTTGTAGGGTTTTATTTTAATATTTAATCTTTAAAAATCAATCTGCAGTCAAATAGCAGATGTCTACAGTAAACCGTCAGTTACAAGGATGTTTTTAAGGGTTGGGTGATGAAAGGGTTGGCGACTGATTATATTGATGTGTCGCTTAATTAAGTTTTGATGGGATTGAAAAATGTCATTGGTACTTTTCATCATATTGTTGCTGTGCAAATGGTGGGTGTACATATACCTATATGCAATCCCATATTGAGTAAATATATTAATAATAAAATACAACAGGTTGAGGGATCGTGGTGGTGGACTGGTTGAAGAGTAGTAAAAATTACAATAAATGCTAATAATGAAAATGGTGATAGTCGTGATGATAATTATAATAATAATGATAATTATTATCATTATTATAAGACACAAATAAAAAATAAAAAATATTCTTTCAACTAATGAAGAAATTTAATACCTTGAAATTTGAATATAGCTTTAAATAATCCCAGGTATGACCTCAACCTTTCCTAAAAGTTTGGTTGAAATTGTGATAGAAATGGCGGACCATTAGCTGGACAGACGGACATTCAATGAATTATAGCAAGAAACTCTGCGTTAACGCTATGCCACATTTCACTAACTCTGTAGACTTTGATCCAATATTATTAATCTTTTAATTACTGGACTCTTTAAAGTTTCATGATTGGTCTTTTCCGTTCTCTCTCTCTCTCTCTCTCTCTCTCTCTCTCTCTCTCTCTCGCTCTCTCGTCTCTCTCTCTCTCTCTCTCTCTCTCTCTCTCTCTCTCTCTCTCTCTCTCTCTCTCTCTCTCTCTCTCTCTCTCTCTCTCTCTCTCTCTCTCTCTCTCTCTCTCTCTCTCTCTCTCTCTCTCTCTCTCTCTCTCTCTCTCTCTCTCTCTCTCTCTCTCTCTCTCCTTTCACATCCATATCGCTTTTGATTTCAAGTTGTTTGAACTTTCCCTTATCAATTCCTTCACATTTCTTTTATCTTTATCTTCTGTACTCCCTCCTCCTCCTTCACGTCAGGATATTAAGTCTTCGAGAGTGAGAGAGAGAGAGAGAGAGAGAGAGAGAGAGAGAGAGAGAGAGAGAGAGAGAGAGAGAGAGAGAGAGAGAGAGAGAGAGAGAGAGAGAGAGAGAGAGAATATACGAGCGAGAGAAACCAAGTCAAATAGAATAAAAGCTATTTATAAGTTCTCGATCCGAGTGTTATTTTTTTTTGCATAGTAATAAAATCAAGGAACTTTGCACTTGACCATAATAAGAAGTCTTATTTAACTCCATGTTAACTATTACCTACACAAGTGCATCAAGGGGGGGAGGAGGAGGAGGAGGAGGAGGAGGAGGGAGAGAGAGAGAGAGAGAGAGAGAGAGAGAGAGAGAGAGAGAGAGAGAGAGAGAGAGAGAGAGAGAGAGAGAGAGAGAGAGAGAGAGAGAGAGAGAGAGAGAAAATGCGAGATAAGTGGAATGAAGCGAAAATGATGGCCCCTCCCTGGTGATGACTTTCTAGTGGTGAATGCAATGATGACAATGATACTATAAGAGTACCGGCGATCATAACTAGTATTATCATTATTATTATTATCGTCATCATATATTTGGTGATGATGGTGTTGGTAAGACTACTTGTGTTGAAAATGACAAGACTAAATAAAACATGTACAGCATCTCCATCCCCCCCTCTTTGTTTCTTTTTTTTCTTTCTCTTGCCTTTTTTTTACTCCTGCGTTAAATATATAGGTGTGCTCATTAAGGGGGGGTAAACACAAGGGTGGGAATAAAAAATGTAGGTAAAAAAATATTTGCGCTCGTGCAGCCCTGAAAGAGACGAGGACAAAGGTGGAAGCAGCGCTATTATTTGTCATATGGAAGGTGTTGGCAGGCGGGAGGAAGGCTGAGACTGAGACTTAAGCGAAAATGAAGATATATAGCTCAGTAATGAGAGAGAGAGAGAGAGAGAGAGAGAGAGAGAGAGAGAGAGAGAGAGAGAGAGAGAGAGAGAGAGAGAGAGAGAGAGAGAGAGAGAGAGAGAGAGAGAGAGAGAGAGATCCATTACTTCTGAAAGAGAGAAGGAGAAAATAAAATAAAGGGACAGTCTTCCAAAGTTCTCGAGAAGTTAAGAAAAATAATGGAAACACGATTAAACTCTTGCTTTGGGGTGTCACATTCTGAGAAAAAATAAAACTTTATAGTCCGTGGAACACCGGAATCTGGGAAGCTGACCTGTCTCTTATAATTACTTTCCCTTTCTTCATGCATCTACAATTTTTTGTGTGTCTAGCTAAATAATGAAGTTGGTGCCGTCTTTAGGAAATGTTTGTGTGTGTGTGTGTGTGTGTATGTGTATGTATGTGTGTGTGTGTGTGTGTGTGGTGTGTGTGTGTGTGTGTGTGAAGTGGTAGATGTAGACATAGGACTGTGAGACCTAAGGGGTGTGTCACTTGCTGGGGCTGCGTCAGTGTGTGGCGGAGCAGTGTGAGTGAAGGGAAGGGAGGATAGGAAAGAGGGAGTAAGGGAAAGTAAGGGATAATTGTATGGACGTGACTCTCATTGACCAACCTATCTCAAGTATAGGATGTAGCGTTGATAGCTTTACCATTGTGCTGCTTGTCAATGAATGTTAAACATTGATTATAGGAAATGTTTGGTACTTGATGATAAAAAAGTTTTATATATACATTTTTTTCCACTGTTACAGCACGGAAAATAATAATGTTCAAATGAGCATTATGATTTATTACAGTACACTAAGTATCCCTACAAAACATGTATTGAAAAGGACGTACCTTTCACATACAGACAGCCAAATACGCATCATTTACCGCCAGTTTGTGTGGAATTAATGTGCTGGAAATCCGAGCACATATACAAGCGCTGATAACCTCTCCCTCTTATCCGAAGAGGGAGGCTCCTATAATTATAGAGTCTGCGCGGCAATTAATATTTCAGTAGTGTTTCGAAGTTGGTACATACCAGCATTGCTACCAAAATAGTATGACAAAAGATATATACAATCGTTACGTTACAGGTCACGATATATTTATTATACCTTGAAAATAATGTCTTTCATACCTATTAATTTCAGAGGTTTTTCGAAGCTGGTGTTGGCATTATAGGTAGGTAGGCCCTATGAATAAATCATGCATGTACCTTTTTCTACTAACGTCTCCTTATTATTAATGATGTACTCATATTTGAAGGTAGATTATTCCGCACTGCCCTGTATAATGACGTGTCACGCCCTTCCCTGCCACGTATGGGTTTAAAGGATGCGGTAGCAGTGTGGTTAGCGTCTCCGAGTGGTTTTCTCGGTGACCCCAGTTCGATCCTCGATGAGAACC
>JACEEZ010005988.1:91989-94489 GCA_016584305.1 Chionoecetes opilio
TGCCATATGCACGTACGTTGGCACATTGATAACAGGAATAAATATACGCACATAAATGGATAAAGAAAAGGTATTCACACACACACACACACACACACACAGACACACACACACACACACACGTTCATCCCCAGCATGCGTGGGTCCGCAGTGCACGTTAGGATTCCCGAACGTGTGTTTGCGGCCCAACTTTACCCATAAACCTATCTCGCACACAAATAAAACACACCGCCACCGTCAACCCCAAAATAGACCACACACACATACACACACACACACACACACACACACGTACACACACACACGTACACACACACACACACACACACACAACACACACACACACACAGTACACACACACACACACACACACACACACACACACACACACAAGTACACACACACACACACACACACACTCCAAGACACACAAGGGGAAACTCCGTAGTGTAGCGGTTAGCATACTCGGCTCACAACCGAGAAGTCCCGGGTTCGATCCCCAGGCGGAGCAAAGACAGACTGGCGGTTTTCTTAAAACCTGAGCCCCTGTCTGTCCACCCTGCAGTGAATGGGTACCGGGTGTTAGCCGGGGGTTTGTGACCCGCCTCCCGGGGTGGTGGCTTCGGCCAACACTAAGCACTAAGGATGAATGATAAAAAATAGACGGGGCCATACGAGCGCTGCTCAGGCCCGGTAAAATACAACTAGGTGAATACAGCTAGGTGAATACACACACACACACACACACACACACACACACACACACACACACACACACACACGATAAAAATAGTAATATATAAATAACATAAATTGCATTACGAAAAAAACCCCACTCCCGTTAGCTAATCTGAATAATATTATGAGACACTAATTCGCGCTCTTCCGGCACCATCACCACCACCACTACCTTGCCCCCCTCCCAGTCCTGCAACCCCCCCACCCTCTCCACTCTTCAACTCCTCCCCATTACTCCAGGCGTTCCAAGACTTCTGCTTTCCTTAACCCCCCTCCCTCCCTACACTCTATACCCTCTTCCTACCCCCCCCTACCCCCATCAACACTTCCCTTAGGGTTCTCGCCGCAGATGGCAACAAAAGTCAGAAAAACAGTGAAATGAGAAGTCTGGGTTTTCTTACCATTTTTCTTTCTTTCATCTTCTCTTGCATATTTTTTTTCTTTATTGTCGCTAAGCCATTTCCTAATTGGAGTTCAAAGGTGGGAAACATGACCTCTCATTTTAATTATTTCTAAACAATGTGGCAACAGGAGGAGAAGAAGAAGAAGAATATAAAAGAGTGGATAGGAGAATAGGCGAAAGAAGGGAGGAAGGATGAAGATAGAAGATGGGTAAGGGAAGGAAAGAGCAAACGATGTCGTTCAGCCACTCAACCATATGATTTGCCTGTCCCCTTACGCTCCTCCTCCTCCTTTTCCTCCTCCTCCTCCTCCTCCTCTCCAACTTATCTAACTGCATCCTCTCTTCTCAGGGTTCTACATTTCTCTAATCATTTCCTTCTCTTATCTCCTTCTATTCTCCTCGCAATTTTTTTGTTTGTTTCCATATTATTTTTCTTTTTCTTCTTCTTATCATTATTATTTTTCTTTTTCTTCTTCTTCTTATCATTATTATTATTATCATTATTATTATCATTATTATTATTATTCTACTTCTTCTTCATCTCATATTCTTCTTCTTTTGCTTCTTCTGTTCGCCCTCCTCGTTATCTTCCTCTCGATCCCTCTTCTTCTTTTCTTCCACTTCTTTTTCCTCTTCTTCATCCGCCTCCTCCTCCTCCTCCTCTTCCTCTTCCTCCTCTTCCTCCTCCTCCTCCTCCTCCTCCTCCTCCTCCTCCTCCTTCCTCCTCCTCCTTTCTCGATCCTCCTCTCCTCCTCCTCCTCCTCCTCCTCCTCCTCCTCCTTTTACTCTTTACCCTCACCCTCATCATCACCCTCACTTATTATTTCCCTCATATCGCATTCTCCATCTCATTCTCATTCTCCACCTCTTCCTCTTGCTCTTTCCCCATTATCTTTTTTTTCTTAAGGGGTCGGGGAGAAAGGACAAATATGTGTAATTCATCTCTCTTCTCATATCTGCCTTCGTCTCCCTCCTTCCTCCATTCCTCTCTCTCTTCCTCTCATCCTCGTCGTCGTCATCTTCCTTCTCCCGTCCTCGCCCTCCTTCGCCAAGTCAGGTCGAGGCAGTGAAAGTCGCCAAAAAACATACGAAGTCGACGGGCGCTCAAGTGTGTCTCGTTACTGCGTCCCCTGCCATGGTGTTCTTCCCTCTACTCCTATACGCATGCAGGGGAGGAGAGGGAGGGACGGGAAAAAGGAGGAAGAATGGCACGTTGGAGATAGGAGAATAGCATGGTAAAGGAGAGAGAGAGAGAGAGAGAGAGAGAAAAGAGAGAGAGAGAGAGAGAGAGAGAGAGAGAGAGAGAGAGAGAGAGAGAGAGGAGAGAGGAGAGAGAGAGAGAGAGAGAGAGAGAGAGAG
>JACEEZ010005988.1:99489-104489 GCA_016584305.1 Chionoecetes opilio
ACTGCTTCCATGTCAAAGACCCATCTCTTTGAGCAGAGCGCATAACTGAGGTCATAGTCTCTGGCATGGAGGCGTACATTCCACACACTTTCTCTAATCCTAAAGCCCGTCAACCTTGGTTTAACTCTGCTTGTTCGCATGCTGTCCGAGATAGAGAGGTGGCTCACAAACGGTACCGTAAGCATCCATCTCCTGAAACTCATGCCCTTTATATTTCTGCCCGTAATCATGCCAAATCTTTACTTCAACTTACCAAAAACTCTTTCATTCATAGAAAATGTCAAAATCTTTCTGAATCAAATTCCTCTCGTGACTTCTGGCATCTAGCAAATAACATCTCTAACAATTTTTCTTCTTCATCTCTCCCTCCTATGCTTCACCCAGATGGCTCCACAGCTGTCTCATCTATTTATAAAGCTGAACTCTTCGCTCAAACCTTTGCTAAAAATTCCACTCTGGTTGATGAAAGGCTTCTTCCTCCTTCTCCTCCACCCTCTGACTATATTATGCCTGTCATTAAGATCCTTCGTAATGATGTTTTCTTTGCCCTTTCTGGCCTAGATCCTCGGAAGGCTTACGGTTCTGACGGAGTCCCTCCTATTGTTCTCAAAAACAGTGCTTCTGTGCTTGCACCCTGCCTGGTCAAACTTTTCCGTCTTTGTCTATCTACTTCCACCTTTCCTTCTTGCTGGAAGTTTGCTCACATCCAACCTGTTCCTAAGAAGGGTGACCGTTCTAATCCTTCAAACTACCGTCCTATAGCTTTGACTTCCTGCCTTTCTAAAGTTTTTGAATCTATACTTAATAAGAAGATTCTTAAGCATCTATCTGCTCACAATCTTCTATCTGATCGTCAGTACAGTTTCCGTAAAGGGCGATCTACTGGCGATCTTCTAACTTTCCTAACTGAATCTTGGTCATCCTCCTTTAGGGGTTTCGGTGAAACTTTTGCTGTTGCCCTAGACATATCAAAAGCTTTTGATAGAGTCTGGCAAAAATCTTTAATTTCCAAACTACCCTCATTCGGTTTCTATCATTCTCTCTGTAACTTCATTCATTAACTTCATCTTAAGTTTCCTTTCAAACCGTTCTATTGCAGCTACTGTAGACGGACATTGTTCTTCTCCTAAATCTATCAATAGTGGTGTTCCCCAGGGTTCTGTCCTATCACCCACTCTCTTTCTAGTATTCATTAATGATCTTCTAAGTCTAACTCAAAGCCCTATCCACTCCTACGCTGATAATTCTACCCTGCATTTTTCAACGTCGTCTATTAGACGTCCAACTCAACAGGAACTAAGTGATTCACGGAGAGATGCCACCGAGCGCCTAACTTCTGATCTTTCTATAATTTCTGATTGGGGCAAAGCAACCCTTGTTTTGTTCAATGCCTCAAAAACCCAATTTCTTCACCTATCTACTCGACAAAACCTACCAGATAACTATCCCCTCTTCTTCAATGACACTCAACTGTCTCCTTCTTCTGCAATGAACATTCTAGGACTATCCTTTACTAAAAATCTGAACTGGAAATCTCACATCTCATCTCTTGCTAAAACAGTTTCTAAGAAGTTAGGTGTCCTGTGGCGTCTGCGTCCTTTTTTTTCTACCTCCCAATTGCTTGCTCTCTACAGGGGCCTTATCCGCCCATGTATGGAGTATGTCTCACATGTTTGGGGAGGATCCACTCATACAGCTCTCCTAAACAGGGTTGAGTCAAAAGCTTTTCGTCTCATCAACTCCCCTCCTCTGACTGACTGTCTTCAATCTATAAATCACCGCCGCAATGTTGCTTCTCTTGCTATCTTCTATCATTATTTTCATGCTCACTGCTCTTCTGAACTTGCTAACTGCATGCCTCCCCCCCTACCGCGGCCTCGCTGCACAAGACTTTCTACTCATTCTCATCCCTATTCTGTCCATCTTCCTAATGCAAGAGTTAATCAGTATCTTTACTCTTTCATCCCTTTCACTGGTAAACTCTGGAACTCTCTTCCTGTTTCTATTTTTCCACTTTCCTATGACTTAAATCTTTTCAAAAGAAGAGTAACAAGACACCTCCCGAACTAAATTGGCTCACCCCTCTTTTTTATATTATTCTCTTACTGTCTTCTTTATAGGGACTGGCAACTAAGCTGGCTTTGTGTTACCCTTTTTTTGTGTGTCCTTGGCCAGTCCTTTGTGATGTATAAAAAAATAAAAAAAATAAAATGTCTCGAGAGTTAGTGAAACCTGGCAAAGCGTCACCGCAAAGTCTTTCACCAACACTCTTCTCTATACGGACTTTCTTCGCTCACCCTCGCGTGCCAGCTATATGTAAAGCGAAGGCCTAGCTTCAAGTTAAATATTTGACAGTTCTTTCTTTTTCTTTCTTGGCTCACGTCACCCTGGGTAATTACCCACGCCTCCCTAAGGGGGCGCAACCCCCAGGATAAGAATCGCTACTCTAAGACTGTTTCGCGTAAAATTGACCCCCCACAAAAAAAAATCCGCGATTACTTCAATAAGGCAATTCAATATCCACTGGCGGTTTTATGCGCTACGCTATAGGCGAGCGCAACGGTCCTGCTATGAAAAAATATTCAATGAAATCTGAGAGATCTAAGTTTTTCGCCAAAATCGGCAGGTAAACCATAAAGAATGGTTTGAAAAATCACGTTTTCCTTAATAACACAAAAACTATGACGGTTACGTAAGTAATGTATAGTGTACTCAAGATAAATTAATTCAAGGCCTTCCACTAAAATTACAAGAATAGGAAATCAGGTTGCAATTAATTGAGGAAATGACATATTTAAGTTTTATATACAATATATATTTTTTTTTATGAGATACCGACATATTTTTTCCTTATTGGTTCTTTGAGATACCGATCATAACATCAGGTAGAACACATCAAGTATAACATTTGCTTACCTTTTTTCATCTAGAACTAATAATAGTTTCGTAGTGAAATGGCAAAATAGTCATCGTACACAATTTGAAAGAGAGAGAGAGAGAGAGAGAGAGAGAGAGAGAGAGAGAGAGAGGAGAGGAGAGAGAGAGAGGAGAGAGAGAGAGGAGAGAGAGAGAGAGAGAGAGAGAGAGAGAGAGAGAGAGAGAGAGAGAGAGAGAGAGAGAGAGAGAGAGAGAGAGAGAGAGAGAGAGAGAGAGAGAGAGAGAGAGAGAGAGAGAGAGAGAGAGAAGAGAGGAATGGATTAGAAGAACGAAGGGGGAAGGAAGAGGACAATGACGAAGGTAAATGGAGGAAAGGGAGAGGAAAGAAGGATCAGTGAGGATTTCGGGAAGGGAGACAGGGAAGCAGGAGAAGAGGGGAGAGGCTAAAGGAAGGGGGAGATTAGGGAGGAAAGAAAGGCAGGTATATGTCGCAAATTCTCACACCTGACATTTTGACACACACACACACACACACACATACAAACACATACACACACACACTCACACACACGCAAATACACACACACACGCACACACATACACACACACACACACACACTTGAGTCTTGCCTTCCCAAGTATCCTCTATTGTGTGTGTGTGTGTGTGTGTGTTTGTGTGTGTGTATGTGTGTTTGTGTGTGTGTGTTTTTTTTTTTTTTTTTTTTTTTTTTTTTTTTTTTTAACATTTTGTGCCTATAGCGCTTGTAGGCAGTGGTGACCCAGGGCTCGGATGGTAGGCTCTGGAGGTTCACTTGAGGGTTCTGATGGTTGGTCCTCGCCCGTTGGTGGCGAGGATTCTTATAGTGACGCCTGTGAAGCTCATGCCGCCCCCCTGGGTCCTCCGATGCACTTGCAGTCGAAGGTAGAGTTGATAGGCAGGGCATGTGGGGGTTCTTAGGCCACTCGACGGTGCAGAAAGGTTTTGGGTTTCTTCGGGGATCGAACTCGGGTCACCGAGAACGCCAGTCAGAGACTAACCGCTCCGCTACCGCCTCCCCATGTGTGTGTGTTTGTGTGTGCATGTGTGTATGTGTGTGTGTGTGTGTGTGTGTGGTGTGTGTGTGTGTGTGTGTGTGTGTATTTACCTAGTTGTATTTACCTAGTTGTATTTTACAGGGCCTGAACTACACTCATATGGCTCCGTCTCCATATCTGCATTTTTATTTTGTCTCAGACTTTTGTTTCATTCCTTAGTGCTTGTTGGCCGAAGCCGGGCTTGGGGATCATGGGTTTGCACCCTTTTAGCTCCCCGCCGTAACAGGTGCCAGGCCACCATCCCGGGAGACGGGGCACTACACCCGGCTAACACCCAGTACCCATTCACTGGTGGGTGGACAGGAGCTCTGGTTTTATAGAGACCGGCTATCTTTCTCCGCTTCGCCCGGGGATCGAACCCGGGATTTCTTGGTTGCGAAACGAGCGTGCTAACCACTATACACTATGGAGTAGCTACCCGTGTGTGTGTGTATGTGTGTCTGTGTGTGTGTGTGTGTGTGTGTGTGTGTGTGAAAAAGGGCGTTGCGTTATTGAATTGATCGCTTGATTTGATTGGTGCACCACAGTGGTCTCTTTCCACAAGACAGCCTCGCCCCGTGCGGTGTAAACGAATAATAGTTTTACTGTTTTATTCCATTGTGGCTTGTGTACTGTACAATGTGTACATGTCCTGCACACGTCATGCCCTAGAGATATACGTGTCCGTATCATTCAAGCACCAGCATCCAGTATACAACAAGATGCGAGTATTGTATTGGCTGAATTTTCTACCTTTGCTATACATAACCTGTTTCTGTGCGCCAAATTACACAGTTCAGTGCACTTCCAAAATTTAGTTATGTTTCGGACTTTTTTTTTCTTTACCCACACCTCCCTTTGACATTATGACCAACATACCTAGAGAAATAAACTTCCTCAAATAGGCCCTAGAAGGGATATCAGTCTTTGTGTTGCTATTAATTAGAGGGGAAAGATCAAAGTTAATCAAAATTGAGTACTCGTCTAGAGTGACAAGTTAACGCAGCAGGTCGCATCATTATGAATCCAATCATGCCATCTACTAATAT
>JACEEZ010005988.1:111989-114489 GCA_016584305.1 Chionoecetes opilio
TCTTAGAATATATCTTAGAATATTAGTAGAATATTCTTTTGTAATAAATAGTTTTTGTAAAGAGATAGATGGACTCCCTTAAATTCCATCGTTATGAATAATGGCAGGTGATCAGAACCATTCATATCATATACAACCTTGACTTCACTGATATCAATGTGATGACAAGGCCACCAATGTTATGGTCCAGCCACCTGTTTGTGCCGTTGCCATACCCTGTGAAGGTTATGGCATCCCTCCCAACAGGTCTAAGTCATAGCAAACCAGAGAATGTATTGACATAAAATTGAAAAGATTTTCCAAGCCCTACCAGAAAAAGGATCTGCCAAACACTACTGTATACAGTAGTCTTTGGATCAGCATTAAAATCACCAATAAAATAGATTGAATCAAAATCATCAATATCATGCATAAGAGTTTCTATCACAGACAAAGTTTTCAGGTATTGATTCAGTGTTGAGATCTCTCAAACATCACTGTTCAAGTACACATTTATAAAAATAACATTTCTTCCTAAGATATTAACATTCAATGTCATAAAATTATTTTCCAAAATTATCTTATTAATTTTCAAGTTAAGATTTTTCCTCCATAAAATAGCCATCCCAACTTCCTGTCTGCCAGTCATGGATCTCAGCGCCTTTTCTAAGAAGGTGGCACCCACTCCAAGACAATCATAGTTTTCATTAATAAAATCTAGCATCCCCAGTTTTTCTTGTATTAAACATGTTTCCTGTAAAAATATAAAATCATATCCTAGGCCAGTTAAGTCCCTGATCAGATAAATATGTTTCATCATAGACCACTATATACCTGGACTGCGCACGGAATATCGGCCTGTCGCGCAAGGGCCCCAAGTCGGAGGGCCGCTCGGATTCATATATATATATATTATACGGATCATATAGACTGGTTTATCAGTATATATGATATGCTGTAATCTTCGTAAATGTTTGTTCTATAATATTATCAAATAAAAAACAGTAAAACACGCTAAAGAAATGCCATTACGAGACTATGAAGAAATATGCATGAAATATTCACTTCAACTCTTCGCCATTTAAAACTTTGCTACTCAACTTTTATCATGAAGGGTATCAATAGAAGCGCAATTTTATTAGCTTTCCATTGCTATATTTCGTTATCTGTTAAATGAATTAGAACCATGCATAAATTTACGTTAACTAAATAAATAAAATCATCAATCGGGTAATTTTCCCGATTGATGAGGTTATTTATTTAGGCAACGCTAATTTATACATGGTATTAATTCATTTACCAGTAAACGAATTATATAAGTAAATAAATAACATCATCAATCGGGAAAATTACCCGATTGATTATTTTATTTATTTATTTAACGCTAAATTATGCATGGTTCTAATTAATTTATCAGATAACGAAATACATCAATGGAAAGCTAATAAAATTGCGCTTCTATTGATACCCTTCATGATAAAAGTTGACTCGCAAAGTTTTAAATGGCGAAGGGTTAAGTGAATATTAAGTTCATGCATATTTCTTCATAGTCTCGTAATGGCATTTCTTTAGCGTGTTTTACTGTTTTTTATTTGATAATATTATAGAACAAACATTTACGAAGATTACAGTATACCTACCATATATACTGATAAACCAGTCTATATGATAGTCCATAGACCACTATATCTCTTTGTAGGGCGCCCCGCGGGCCCCTATGCAGCCCCGCAATTCAAAACATTGTCGCGTGAACAGTCCAGGTATACAGTGGTCTATGGTTTCATCAATAAACAACAATTAAAAGTACATAAACTAAGAGGTTTAGAATTCCAGCAAATAAAATATTTAAGATGAGAGGATAAAAAAAACTGAACTATAGTAAAATACTAAAGCAAACTCCTTATTCCCTGTTGATACCTTTATTTCTTCTTCCAGATCTATCATATGATCTGTCAACCACAATGTTTTCAGGCCATAAATCAGGATTGAAAATAGTATCTCTGTCGTTAGTGCTAACATTTACTTTGAAAGCCCTAACATCTGATTTCTGAGATCTGATTTCAAGTTCAGATATTGAATTAATCTCCACTCTACTCACTTTCCTAATATAACCTTGTATATCCTCCTTTTCAACCTGCTTATCTACTCCTCCTATGAAAATATCAACAAATTTGGTAGCAGCTCTAAAGGATAAACCTTCACACCTCCTCTGACCTCTTACACCAGTCCTTTTACTCCGCCGTGACTGTACCAGCTGCCAGTTCGTGTCCAAAGATGGCTCAACACTCCGTTGTAAGTCAATCTGGTTATGAGATTCCCCAGCAGATGACTTGTTAGTAGATTCCAGTAACCTCTTAGAGATAGCACCTGTGAAGGGGTTACTTACATGGGCAGCAGAAGTGCTGCTGCTCATGTTAGTAACCCCTTAACAGGTGCTATCTCTAGTGTAGTAGTAGTAGTAGTAGTAGTAGTAGTAGAAGCATGAATGGTAGTAGTAGTAGTAGTAGTACTAGTGGTAGTA
>JACEEZ010005988.1:119489-124489 GCA_016584305.1 Chionoecetes opilio
CGATACCTAACACAGCGTAGAGATTATATGAGGTCGATACCCTAATACAGCATAGAAATTATACGAGGACGATACACTAAAGCAGCATAAAAATAACACGAGAACGATACCTAAACACGGTATAGAGATGATACGAAGACGATACTCTAACAGCATAAAAATGATACGTGGATGATACCCTAAAACAGCCTAGCAATGATACGAGGCCGATACACTAACACATCATAGAAATCATACGAGTACGATACACTTAACGCAGCATAGAAATCATACGAGTACGATACACTTAACGCAGCATAGAAATCATACGAGTACGATACACTAACACATCATAGAAATCATACGAGTACGATACACTTAACGCAGCATAGAAATCATACGAGTACGATACACTAACACATCATAGAAATCATACGAGTACGATACACTTAACGCAGCATAGAAATCATACGAGTACGATACACTTAACGCAGCATAGAAATCATACGAGTACGATACTCTAACACATCATAGAAATCATACGAGTACGATACACTTAACGCAGCATAGAAATTATACGAGGCCGATAGATATCCTAACAGAGCACATAAAACGGGACGAGGGCAGTCTTGCAAAATGCAAAATTATTATCTGAAATAACATAATCGACTTTGATTAACTGGTTAACTGGCTATGGTATTTGTCTAGTAACTTATGCGCCAGGATTCGAATTCTTACCAGCGGAGACTTAGTGGAATAGATGGACGCACAGTTCCTTATGTGATCCAGTGCAGGACTTCATCTCTACTAAGGGACACTAGAGAAAGTCGTTGTCCCGCCTGTGTGGACTGATACGTGATGGCGTGTAACAGTAAGAAGTGTGGAGTGTGTGTGATACGTGTGGATGTATCCAAATTTCTATGTGTGCAAGTTTGTGGTTGTTTACCGTATAGATATAAAAGTGATAAAGTGACATTGACATCAGGGTGTAGTAGTACTTAGCATCTCATTTGGCCGGCTAAACAGACAATATGAGTATAGAAAATCCACTTAGCAATCATTCACAACTAGATATATAGGAGATCCACCACACAAATAATATATCCACATCTGACACAGGAAACTCCATCCATCCATCTATCAATCCATCCCGGGCTGCTGGTAAATATAATAACACCCGCAATAGGAGCTTCAGAACTACGTAGTTATATATTTGTATAGTCGGTGAATAGTTGTCCATACTCTAAAATAGTCTGTAAATAGTTCATCATACCCTTTAAATGATAATAGGTACAAAGTTCTCCAAACCCTTGAAATGGTGGTAGATAAATACTCAATTATACCTTTAAAATAGTAGATGAATACTCCGCCATACCCTTAAAATGGTGGTAGATATATAATCCACTCTACCCTTAAAATAGTAGATAAATAGTCCGCCCTACACTTCGATAATGGGATAAGCCGATATTTACTTCACGTGCTACTAGGTTAACAGTCCACCAAATACTTAAAAGATGAAAGGGTAATGGAGATGGATATGTATACCGTAGCGATGTATCTCTTGACAGACGGCCTTCCCATCACGGCGAGAGGCTGACGAAGCGCCGCTGTATCAACAACGTAGCGCTGTGACCGACGGGAGGGCAGCTTCAAGAACAACGTGAGTCATAACTAAACACGGGAGAGAGTAAGAAAATAAAGCGATGTGGCAAAGAATGGAATAGAAAAGGGCAAGGAGAGGTTAACAGTGGCAGCACAATGCCCTTGTATTTTTTTTCTTTATTATTTTGCATTTTATTGTTTAATTTTCGTGTCGGCTGTCACTTGTAATAACACACCGGCAGTCACTCCCGTCTGTCACTGCTGTACACACGTTCCCGCCTGCACATATGGCCTTCGCTCTAAATGGACTAAGCTTCCTTCATAAATATATGCAACAGCGAGGCGGCCCAAAATTTAGAAGGGCCATGAAGCACTGCTAAATTCAGAGGGGCCATGGAACACACTAAATCAAGAGGGGTTATGGAACACCTCAAATCTAAAGGGGCCATGGAGCACCCCAAATTTAGAGGGGCCATGGAACACCCTAAATCTAGAGGGGCCATGGAACACCCCAAATTTAGAGGGGCCATGGAACACCCTATACTTAGAAGAGCCATGGAACACCCTACACTTAGAAGGGCCATGGAACACTCCAAATATAAAAGGGACATGGAACACTCCAAATATAAAAGGGACATGGAACACTCCAAATCTAGAAGGGACATGGAACACCGAGGTTAACGGGTTCTCACCCACCACAGGCTCAAAGGCTAATGCGACGGATATGAGCACCGAGGCCACGCGAAGCATAGCGCGTGCCCCCATCTTTACCTTTACCATGGAACACCCCAAAAGCAGTAGGGCCATGGAACACCCCAAACTTGTAAGGGCCATGAAACACCCGAAAAGCAGTAGGGTCATAGAACAATATAAATTTAGAAGGGCCATGGAACAATCAAAATTAAGAAGGGCCATGGAATAGGAGTAACTTTGGGGTCGACTCTGCTATCTCTCTTTCAAGTCATTCACGCCCTCAGGCACCCATTTCTTTCAGCGTTTCCACGACATGGTGAAAAACATATTACTCTCATAAGTTACTTTAATTGCACTAACTTTTGCCCTTCCTAACGGCACGAGCAGCAGGTTAATGAATTAATTTGTGTATGCACGACGCACGCCTCCTCCGTCGCTGCACCACCGTACTATATAGTTAAATCCCCTCTGATTCTTGCTATGCTGGTTCAAGCTTCTAAGCACTTGAGCCATTTTAAGCTTTTAAGCTATTGAAAGCGATTCTCAGCCATTCTGAACCTCAAAGCCACAACAACAAATAATATTTTTCATCCTTCAAGTTACTCATATAGTTGTACCACTCTTAACATGTGTGGCTCACTCTTAGTACTACTCGTTGAAACACTCAACTCCACCAAGCCAACCGGCCCTTACTTAGCCACTCAGATTTTTAACCTACCAATCTGTACAATAATGAACCCCGCCACACCTCCCGCAGCCCCTCCTAGCCCTACCACGTTACTCAGGGCCACTCTAGTCCCCCAACGAGTCTGTCTGAGCCACTCTAAGCCCCATGGGTCTAGTATGTAGACCCCATCGCGTCACCCTGCGCCCCGGTGAGTTCAGCACATGACCCTCGGTGCACGTCAGCGGAGCCTTCGTTATCCAAACAGCGGTCTCGGAGCCAGAGGATAGTTGCGATTGCTACCCGTGTTCAAAGCCTCACAGGAAAAATTAATGGTATAAAGGCTACGCTAAGCTCCCAAAGCCACGGATAGGGTTTGCTGCCTTTCCAGAAACTTAGGTGTCGGCTTCCTAACGAGGTGTCAAGCTGCACTCACTGGCAATGCTTCGTCACCGCTGGGTAGACGTACAGTGTGAGCTACGGTGCAAGGGGGGGGTGTGTGTGTGTGTGTGTGTGTGTGTGTGTGTGTGTGTGTGTGTGTGTGTGTGTGTGTGTGTGTGTGTGTGTGTGTGTGTGTGTGTGTGTGTGTGTGTGTGTGTGTGTGTGTGTGTGTGTGTGTGTGTGTGTGTGTGTGTGTGTGTGTGTGTTGTGTGTGTGTGTGTGTGTGTGTGTGTGTGTGTGTTGTGTGTGTGTGTGTGTGTGTGTGTGTGTGTGTGTGTGTGTGTGTGTGTGTGTGTGTGTGTGTGTGTGTGTGTGTGTGTGGTGTGTGTGTGTGTGTTGTGTGTGTGTGTGTGTGTGTGTGTGTGTGTGTGTGTGTGTGTGTGTGTGTGTGTGTGTGTGTGTGTGTGTGTGTGTGTGGTGTGTGTGTGTGTGTGTGTGTGTGTGTGTGTGTGTGTGTGTGTGTGTGTGTGTGTGTGTGTGTGTGTGTGTGTGTGTGTGTGTGTGTGGTGTGTGTGTGTGTGTGTGTGTGTGTGTGTGTGTGTGTGTGGTGTGTGTGTGTGTGTGTGTGTGTGCGTGTGTGCGTGTGCGTGTGCGTGTGTGTGTGTGTGTGTGTGTGTGTGTGTGTGTGTGTGTGTGTGTGTGTGTGTGTGTGTGTGTGTGTGTGTGAGGGACAGGTGTCAGGTGGCACGTGTGGTATAGTAGGAGTGTGTGTGGGAGGAACAGGTGTGGGAGAGAGTAAAGAGAACACGGTAGTCGGCCATTTCCTCTCACAGTAATTCAAGAAGAGCAGGAGAGGCCGTCTAGTCTTCTTTCCTCTTTAAGGACACCGACCGACCGACCGAGAGAGAGAAAGAGAGAGAGAGAGAGAGAGAGAGAGAGAGAGAGAGAGAGAGAGAGAGAGAGAGAGAGAGAGAGAGAGAGAGAGAGAGAGAGAGAGAGAGAGAGAGAGAGAGAGAGAGAGAGAGATTTTACTACCGAGGTGTAGATTTGAGACAAGGAAAATAATTAAATACATATATAAATAACAAACAAACAGCTCCTGGTTTTTTCTTCTTTTCTTCATCCACAGTTTTTCCACACTTTCTTCCTTCTCCTATTTCACTTCTTCCTCTTTCTACTCACGCGATATTCTGAAGAAAACTGATGTTGTTGTCCTACTCAGATGTAATTATTGCTCTATTTTTGCTCCTCCTTCACCTTCCTGAACCACTTAATTTCCTCTCATTTCCTGCGCCTTTTCTTCTAGGTAACCTCTAGTTTAGATTTGCTCTATCTACCCAAGAAACACAATGCTCACACTTGTAGCTACGCACTCACTACATCTGTTTCGGCCGCCACACATCTACCGAGCGCCTGCCCGTCAAATATTTACGACACACTCACTGGCGGCCGTCACTTATGGGAATGCCGGCAGGACGACGTGAGTGTTAAGGCTGCAAGGGGGGTGGAGGGAAAAGTGGTGAGAGGGGAAGTTATTGGTCGAGGTTTGTCTAGTGTGGCAGACTACAAAGCTCTCTCTCTCTCTCTCTCTCTCTCTCTCTCTCTCTCTCTCTCTCTCTCTCTCTCTCTCTCTCTCTCTCTCTCTCTGATATTAGGGTTAGAGATATAAACCATCTCTAAC
>JACEEZ010005988.1:134489-141989 GCA_016584305.1 Chionoecetes opilio
AATATATTCTATATATCTAATTTAAATAATAATAAAAATAATAAATATATAGTGATATATTATATATGAGTTATACTATCATATGTCTATACCTATTCCATATATATATATTAGGTGCAATGATAAGGAGTATTATTTATCAGCATCAAGGTGTATGGTTTATATACATAAAGGTGTACAAGCAGTGAGTTTAGTAGCAGGCACCACCACCCGCACACTCATATCTGAAATATTGCCTTGTATGTAAGTAATTCACCAATGACTTGATCACGCGATGGTTACGTTACGTGATCGCCAGTTGTGACCCCCGGAAAGAGTTTACAGCTCATAGAGACCGATCTTTGAGTAAAGCAGTAACCTCACATACCTCAAAGCTCAAGGCCTCCTTGAGCCTTGCCCAAATGGGACACTAATGCCCACATTTGCAAGTGAGAATTCCCATGAGCGGGGATTGAACGCGGTACCACAGAGTGGCGCGCCACACTCATAGCGACTGAGCCATGAACGCAATATATATATATATATATATATATATATATATATATATATATATATATATATATATATATTCATCTCATCTAGCTCATATAGTTGTATTTTACAGGGCCTGAGCAACGCTCGTATGGCCCCGTCTCCATATCAACATTTTTTATCATTCGTCCTTAGTGCTTAGTTTTGGCCGAAGCCAGCACCCCAGAGAGCAGGTCACAAACCCCGGCTAACACCCGGTACCCATTCACTGCTGGGTGGACTGGGCTCGGGTTTTAAGGAAACAGCCCATCTGTTTCCACTCCGCCCGGGGAGGCGGAGGCGAGGCCAGGCGAGTGTCGAGAGTCAACCTAATACTGATGATAAACGATTGTTCACTATGTCAGAATGATTCCAGTAGGATTTGCAATGTCAGAGTTATTATCACCTTTGAGGCACCTCACAGCCATGTTGCGGCATGAAGTATTAATGTGAAGGAAATTATAACAATCTTCCATGCAGGTTACAGGTATTGGTGTATTGATTTCTCTTTATGTCACACAATTAGTCCCGGAGTGGAAATTGTTGTCACTAGTCTTTCATAGGCATGTTATTACAAGGAATACTGAGGATAGTGAAGACAGACCGATGCTGCTGGTCACTGTCCACCTTGCCGAACCAATCGTGCGGTGGTTATGGTGTGCTTCTCGGCAATACTTCCTGGCTCATCACAAGCTGTACTGTGATTAGCAGCGAGCACAGCCCATCAGTGTGTTTGCTAGTCGTGGGTCGCTCAGAGTCGGCGAGACGCAACGGCATTATCATTTAGGACTCCTTACATGTACAACGCACCTACCGTTCCCTCTTGATAGGCTAGAAATGGTGCACCTCGATCAAAACCTTATCTACAATGTGAGTCGCTGTGAATCCTTATGGAGGAAGTTTTGAGGTGATTGGCGTGTTAGTCGTTCGCGATGGACTGATAATATTGGCTTTTTGATAGCTACCTGACCAGTTGTATGAAGGTATAGGGCAGCCCCCTTGATACACAACCTGCAGGCGGCCACAACCATCCCACGCACGGTACGAGATTATTATTTTTGCAGCGCATATATGTGCACGGTGGTAGGTGGCACGCTGGACCGAAAGGACGGGTTACTGCAGCCATGACGACCACCACGACCCTCAAGGCAATATCCAACCCGCGCTAGTCCACACCACACTCCCAGCATTCCAACCTTGCCCCCTGCGAGGCCTGTGGTGGATTTCTTATATGGAGACGCAGGTCGGGCCGAGACACATGCCCTCGTTACCCACACCGTCAACGAGGTGCCTAAATTAATGTCCTTTACTCCGAGCCAAGAAAATACCCGAACAAACGCGAATTTCTCTTCCCTTCAGCCTGCTGGTCCCTTGGGGAGGGCGGCGCCGCCCCCTGCCCCATTCATTCCTTCGTTCCCTTGATCAGCTGCGGCATCCATCTCAAAGGCACCGCACTGAAAGAAGGGTTCCTCGTCATCCATCTCCATTCACCTCTGAACACCTACGTATATCTTTGTACCTTCCTACCCCTCGTCCCTCCTCCCCTCCCACACCCCATGTCCCCACCAAAGTGTATATTGTAACAAGCACTTCTTGCTCTCATCTCACCGCGTCATAGAGCAGCTTTTGATCGCCTCACCGAACAAGACACTCGTGCTCCGCCAAGAGTGTGGTCCATCAAGAGACAGAACACAGATTATCTTGATAGGTCATGCGGCCACACACAGGTCACTCCAAAACACGGATACACACTCCACCATGCACAGCTGTCCAGGGGATCTACATTATCATATACACTTTACATACTGATTATTGAGAGCTAGGGAATACCCGTGTCAGATTACCTGAAGTTTTCCGGCTGACGTTTTTCTTCTATTTTCGACAACACTAAACGATGTCTTGGAAACAATTAAGGTAGGGCAGCTCTCTCCATGCACCAACGGACAAAAAAAAACAATGAAACACAGTGTGGTCGTGTCGAATACACTTGGAGATGCGGCACAATCGTGGTATTAATGACGAAAATCCCGCCGATATTCAGTTTCATTGATATTTATGAAAGTATTGTCAAGATGAAAGCGGTGGCAGTGTTTTGGTTAAGCACTCACTCATCACGTATTGTTTGCAAGTTGAATGAGAGCCCTGAAGCTTCGAAAGAAAGTTTCTATCCGGAAATAGGTAAAAAAAAAAAAAAATGCATTCTACTCGGGCATAAATACTTGAAATAAAATCTTTGTAAAATTCAAAAGAAGCAAAACAGTATGCCATTCTGAGATATTATTAAATGAGCGCCATTATCTTAAAAACTGGTGGTATACAAGGATAACAATAACAGAAGTTAAAGATTTATATTGAAATATTATATTGCAAGAAGAGGAAGAGAAGGAGGAGGTGGTATGACAAGACAGTGATTTGACGTGATGAATGAGTGATGAAAGAACCAAGCAAGGAGTGTTAGAAGCAAGGAAATTAACCAGAATGGAAATCTTTCATGACGAAAACTTATATGCAAAATTTCACACAATTATTGCCTGATTGATAGCCATCGGCACAACACTATCAGTGGCGACTGTTGTTAGGAAGGAACACACGCACAAGGTGGTAGTTTCAGGAGTTTGAACACCATGTAATTAGTCTTGCTGACCATTTCCCTTAATACCCCACATCTAAAAGTTTTCAGTTAATGTTATGATTTTTTTCTTTACATGTTTTTCATAGCTATAATAGGTTTTTTTTCTGAAGTTGAAAGTGGAATTCTCGGGGAAATAAATGACATTACGGAAAAGAGGAGAGAAGGGTGAAAATGTTATGTGTGTGTGGAGTGAATGAGACTGCAGAGTATCAGTGCCAAGCTGGTGTGAAGGAGGAGAGGAAGGGAGGGAAGGAGGAGCGTTCGGTGTAATGTCGGCCTCGGACTACACGTGACACGAAGCGACAGACTCGTGTCTCGCTTGTTGTATTAGTGTCGGTGAGCGAGGTAGTAGTGTCGAGACAGGTGTATACCTAATGCTCTAGCTCTTTCTGCTCCAGTGCAATGTTTTTTTCTCTTTCTTTTTTCCTTCTTTACGGCTGTGTCCTGAGGAAGATAAGACAGCTCGCCGCTGCATCTAGTTATTAGTGTAGTGCAGGACTAGGCCTATCACGTGCCGTATTTATAATGTCGTCAGTCCTCTCCTAAGAACCGTGATTCCAGAGACAATACAAGTACCGGACACCCCACACTTTCCTAGCACAGACCTCATGAGCTTGTCATTTGTGGACATTAAAGACTCGTTTACCGGTACTCATGCAAGGTAGAGGATTGACACCACCAAAGTACCTAATATATTAGGTACTTTGGACGCCACTAGCTACACACATGTTTCACCGTGAGACAAAGGTGCATGCAATACAACTATACATACGACTCCATGATAATAATGTAAGCATTGCTCAGATTTGGTCACAAACACAAAGCTGTAGCAACAGACAGTTTCATAACACAGTGAGCAGAGTATGCATAATATTCACATTTTGCCTTGCCAGCGACACTGCCAGTTTGTCGTTATTGTTTGGAAAAATGAGGGGAACGAGCCCCATCATGGCGGCCTTGTCCAACACGACTCCACGCACGGCTCTTACTAAGACTATTGAGTTACGCCTGATTCTCTTAGCAATTGAAAAAGAAGAAAATGTTTGCCTGGTCAATGAAATATCCTCTCAAACTGTTTCATCATGCATAAAATCATATCAAAATAAGCAAACAGACAAAATGTTGTGTTAAAATACAAGAAAATCGCAATGCCTTCCAGCACCGCGTACATTGCT
This sequence comes from Chionoecetes opilio, assembly GCA_016584305.1. Lineage (NCBI taxonomy): Eukaryota > Metazoa > Arthropoda > Malacostraca > Decapoda > Majidae > Chionoecetes > Chionoecetes opilio. Next base: position 138,807 of record JACEEZ010005988.1, read on the forward strand.
TCCCCTTTAAGGATACAAACCTAGCATTAGGTCAACAAATAATTAATGAATAAATTTACTGGTATACTGTACTTTATACACTCGCCAGCCCCAACGACGGCTAATGAACATGGACAATGCCAAGTATTGCGCCAATAAATGTTTGTTTGTTAAGACTCATGGTGACCACCTCGCTGGCCTTTCCTGCGGCACTGTTGTAGCAATATATGAGTAATGGATTCGCTGCCATGAAAACTGTATAGTGCAGGCTGACCTGAGACATGCAGTCAGGGATGGGAGGTGCGTGAGTACTCAGCCTGCCAGGGGTCGCCAGGGAAGGCCACCAAGATGGGACTCACTAAGAATTATTGCCTTCCCAAAGCATGAACAGATGAGCAGTATGTACTCGTAGGAGGCCGTCACAATACCGCCAAGGGACTACTGCTACATACAAGAACATAGGGAGTCCCAGTGTTGTGGGTGTTTGCTATTCTTTGATTAGACAAAGATCTAAACAATAATTATTACGGTGTGGATGTCGTGACGGAGGAGTAAAATTTATGAATTTGATGCAAAAAGGCTTCAAAAGTGGATCAGCTTCAATATAACTTCTTTTTTTCCATCAAGAGGGAATGGTCAGGAGTAAAAAAAAAAGTAACAAAAAGCCCGGTAGCTGCCAGACCCTACTATGAAACATACAGTAAGAGAATTGCATAAAGAAGGAGGGTGCGCAGAATTATTGAGGCGCGTTATGAACACACGAGTGTAAGAGTTCGTGAATTACGTCATTTCATAATTCCTAAATATTTTCCCGCGGCTGAGATATGGCTATTGGGCTCTAATGACACTATTATGCATTTCAGCACATTTTCATAAGCGAAGATTAAGTTTGGGGTAAGAAAGGTCCGAAAATAAAACCCCGCCAAGTTGCGCCACCCTGTGTGTTGTTAACAAAAATATATCGTTGCAAAGCTAAAATATTAATGCCATGGTTGTAAAGTTCATGTTTTTTTTGTAATAGATGTATAAGACTGTGGTATAAGGTCTTTGTTGTTGTAGCTTACAATGATTTTGGTGTAAGCTTCTATAAACCTTAATCAACTCGTCAGACTCATGTATTGGCGAATCACATTATCCTTAAATGGAAAATAAGCAGCAACAAAGGTAAACGAAGGGTAATACAATTGAGTTGCAGCAACATGAAGCAGGAACGCAGCCAACCCAACATCCAACACTATTGCATTGTCCTTTATCCTGCAGCTTGGACGCTTCAACACAGCAGCAGCGAGTCACCTCTAAAGTTTTACCTGGTTGTGGAATTTACTTTTTTCTTCAATCTTTTCTTTTCATGAAGAGGCAATATATGTTTTTCAGCTTCCATTTTTGTTAACCTCTCGGTTCTCCTCCATCCGTGAAAATATCAATGTCGCCAGTTATCTGTGGTGTGTCGTCCAGGCAGGGGGTTGAGCCAGCTCACCGAGTATATATTGATACACACATGGCCCTCGCGCATCAGGATCCCTGCGATGCCCCGTCATGCACGATTCACAACGCCCTGATCATGCATACGCTTGACATATGTTCTCATGTATTTCTTGCAGTCCCACGTATACCTGAAGAACATTCTCGTTAAGCTACGAATTTATTGACAGTAAAATGCAATACACGGCACGCTCTCGGTAGCTATGCGTCCAAGGTGTGTTTTGCAGTCACTACATCCATTATTACCTTGTGGCCCACGAACGATTCAAACACACCTATACGAACCCTTTGTGGCCTTTGAACGCGCAAAACAAAAGGAGCAACAAAGAAAGCGGTGCTTCACGGTAAGCAAGAAACTACTACTGCTGTTTTAGGGAGTTCTAACAACAGCTGCAAAATCCGATAGACCTTCATCACACGAAACACCAAATTCTCAACTATCATTAACAAACTGCCTTGGCGAGTGCTAAAACAGCCTCCTGATCGAGGTGCTCACTGCTGTTCCATCAAGCTCCCAGCAAGTTGCCAGCACCACCATAACACCGACAGTTAAGAGTAACAACGGCCACGGAACGCAGGATTGCTATATGTCATATTATTGCACTATGTCACAATATCTGTTTTACGAAAGATTATGACAATTACCAAAAAATACATGCAACCATCAGAGTCCTCGTAAGGCAGGCACTAGCAGTGGCAAGAAAGAAAAAAGAAAAACACAGAACCTTGGGAAAGCTGTGTAAGGAAGGTGCGTGAAGGAATGAGAGTGTGGACACATGACATGGAGAGAGAGAGAGAGAGAGAGAGAGAGAGAGAGAGAGAGAGAGAGAGAGAGAGAGAGAGAGAGAGAGAGAGAGAGAGAGAGAGAGAGAGAGAGAGAGAGAGAGAGAGAGAGAGAGAGAGGAGAGAGAGAGAGAGAGAGAGAGAGAGAGAGAGAGAGAGAGAGAGAGAGAGAGAGAGAGAGAGAGAGAGAGAGAGAGAGGAGAGAGAGAGAGAGAGAGAGAGAGAGAGAGAGAGAGAGAGAGAGAGGAGAGAGAGAGAGAGAGAGAGTGAGAGGGGGGGGAGAGGGGGAAGAGAGCATTGCATGTATACAAAGTCATGGAAAGAAAGGAGGAAACAGGGCTGCAAATATCACTTTGTTACTATTCCTTCTCACGTCCCTCGGCGCCCCTCACAAGGAGACGCCAGGTTTGCACGCACACCCATCACAGTCACACCAGGGTGCCCTAAACACAACGGAAAACAGCGAAAAATAACGCTCGTTTCCGACACCACGACACGCACACATACACATACACACATACACACACACACACACAAACACACACACACACACAGACACACACACTAAAAGTTGATCCTGTAGTATTCAGCGCGTGTCATCTATCGCCAAATAACATGGTGGTGATACCCTTTCCTACTCGCATGAGACGCCAGTATAAAGAATGCAAAAAAAGAGGTCGTACGTATGTGTAAAACTTAGCCTTTGACAAAATAACTCTGCAGTTAAATGAGAGAACTTAGCGAAACAAGCCGTGACACATGAATTAACAAACACCTAAAGTGCGAAGGGCAATGCTTGTAAAAGGTAATATTTCCTGACAGACGCACACATTACATTTGGGTGAATTGTCGTGGCAGTGCCTTGAGTTATCGTAACAGGAAGAGCAAAGGCCATACAAGGCACATGAGAGCATTAGCGTCACAACTGAAATATGAAAA
>JACEEZ010005988.1:146989-151989 GCA_016584305.1 Chionoecetes opilio
AAAGAGTTGTAGCGGTAGTATGAACGGGGAAAAATATGGTGAGGGTAATTACAACACTGGAGTCTGTCCTCTACCTCGCCAACAGTACTTCCCTTTACACTTGGGTCCCCAAAGTGGTCAATATTGACCCCTATATAGGGGTTGATGAGATCTTCCAGGGGGCCTATATATGCCGTGTGACTCAAAAGGGGGTCGATGTATGCATGGGTGGTCAAAAGGGGTTATTAAATACCGGAAAGGTGACTGGAGATCGATCAAACATTTGGCGTTAGTGGCTTACATTACTGCACCAAATATATATATAGGTTCAACTGTATAGGTTCAACTATAGGTAGTGGAGGTCTTCGTCCTCCACTACCATCCCCTTTTGAGGATCCACCTTGCCGCGGCTCTTTTCACTCCTTTCCTCACAATTATAATGTCATACAAAAATGCAAACCTGTATCAGCAAGCGATGCTTCCGTCTGGTGGTGATGTAATCACACATCATCCGTCATCACCTGACGGACATCACCCGAGGTCTTCCGTCGTTGGGTGATGCCCGTCCAAATTATCTAGCCTCCTTTTAAAGCTCCCTAATGACTCCGCACTAACTACCTGTCTACTGAGTCCATTCCAATCATTTACCACCCTATTTGTGAACCAGCTTTTCCCTATTTCTTTTTTAAATCTATGCTTTTCCAGCTTGAATCCGTTACTTCTTGTTCTACCCTGATTACTACCCGTAAGAACTTTTCCTACATCTCCTTTATTGTATCCCTTTATCCACTTAAAAACTTCTATCAGATCGCCCCTTACTCTACGTCTCTCGAGTGAGTGTAAATTTAATAGCTTCAATCTCTTCTCATAACTAAAGTTATGCATCCCATGAATAATTTTGGTCATCCTTTTCTGCACTGATTCAAACAACGCTATATCGGCGGTCAAACAACCTCGACATCAGAGGCACGCCGCGTGGCCTCCGTAATAAGGAGTGAAGCTGCCAGGACGGAAAGAGCGCCCGCCCGCAAATGCGCCAGTCATTGAACAACAGCAAGAATCCCCCCATGTACAATTCCCAGCCACACCACCATAACTAAGTGTTCAGCTTCAAGTGTGAACACTGTATTCTACTGTTTGCGTGCATGAAATGTATCACGACGATGAACTTTGGCGGCACCAACATGTGAATCTACGTACAGCACCTCCGTGAGCGTCCAGCAGCCCCGCGGGAGAGGATTGCTGAGTTGTTAAGGATAGTCACGTCCCACTGTTATAGGCCTACACGCTGCCTAGTAGCATTGGGCTACTAGGCTGTAAATATCATTATTGCTACAAATGTCATTAGGCTATATAAGCTGTCATTCACTGAACCGGTTCTCACCCACACCTTAAAGTCTTGGCACTTACAGTGGATAAAAAAATATTTTCTGTTCCATGAGTTACATCTGCCACACATAGCCTACCACACACTCTTGTCATAGCTTTTCCCACGTACCCCTTTACGGATAAACTCCCTGATGCATTTCAAGAATCTAACTTTAGAAAATATACTTTTCGTCTTTATACGTATACAGTTGTTTGTTCTTGGCATACCTTAAGCCCTAGCATTGCTATTGACATATTATGCTGCTTGCACAACATATATCTCACAAACAATACCGACATTCATCTTAAAACTTAGTGATTTTGCGTAATTTTAAAAATAGTTACTCGTAATTCATAAACTAGTGGCGCTAGACGTCCCACTAAATACAGAAAAAGTTGACCGCCACCACAGTTCAAAATTTGCCGGCTCCACCCCCCTTCCCGCTATCAAAGTAGCAAGAACCAACCACCTTCCCATTATCAAAGTGGCCTGAGCCATTTTCCATCCACCTGTAAAAGTGACCAGATGCCCCTTCCACCCATCAAAGTGCCCTGAGCCACCACCCTGCCACCCATCAAAGTGGCCTGAGCCACCCTCAATCCAATCATTAGAGTGACCTGGGTATACACTCTTCCCGTCATCAAAGTGGCTTTAGCTGGTTCCCTTACAATCATCAGAGTGGCCTGAGTCAACACCCCTACAATCATCAGAGTGTCTTGAGTCAACACCCTTCCAATCATCAGAGTGGCCTGAGCCAACACCCTTCAAATCATTAAAGTGGCCTGAGCCATCACCCTTCAAATTATTTGAGTGGCCTGAGCCAACACCCTTCAAATCATCAAAGTGGCCTGTGCCAACACCCTTCAAATCATCAGAGTGGACTGAGGCAGCACCCTTCAAATCATCAGAGTGGCCTGAGCCAACACCCTTCAAATCATCAGAGTGGACTGAGCCAACACCCTTCAAATCATCAAAGTGGCCTGAGCCAACACCCTTCAAATCATCAGAGTGGACTGAGCCAACACCCTTCAAATCATCAAAGTGGCCTGAGCCAACACCCTTCAAATCATCAGAGTGGACTGAGCCAACACCCTTCAAATCATCAGAGTGGACTGAGCCAACACCCTTCAAATCATCAAAGTGGCCTGAGCCAACACCCTTCAAATCATCAGAGTGGACTGAGCCAACACCCTTCAAATCATCAGAGTGGCCTGAGCCATCACCCTTCCAATCATCAGAGTGGCCTGAGCCATCACCCTTCAAATCATCAGAGTGGCCTGAGCCAACACCCTTCAAATCATCAGAGTGGCCTGAGCCATCACCCTTCAAATCATCAGAGTGGCCTGAGTCAACACACTTCAAATCATCAAAGTGGCCTGAGTCAACACCCTTCCAATCATCAGAGTGGCCTGAGCCAACACCCTTCAAATTATGTGTGTGGCCTGAGCCATCACCCTTCAAATTATTTGAGTGGCCTGAGTCATCACCCTTCAAATTATGTGTGTGGCCTGAGCCATCACCCTTCAAATTATTTGAGTGGCCTGAGCCATCACCCTTCAAATTATTTGAGTGGCCTGAGCCAACACCCTTCCAATTATCAGAGTGGCCTGAGTCAACCCCCTTCAAATCATCAGAGTGGCCTGAGCCATCACCCTTCAAATTATTTGAGTGGCCTGAGCCAACACCCTTCCAATCATCAGAGTGGCCTGAATCAACACCCTTCAAATCATCAGAGTGGCCTGAGCCATCACCCTTCACACTATTTGAGTGGCCTGAGCCAACACCCTTCCAATCATCAGAGTGGCCTGAGTCAACACCCTTCAAATCATCAGAGTGGCCTGAGCCATCACCCTTCACACTATTTGAGTGGCCTGAGCCAACACCCTTTCAATAATCTGAGTGGCCTGAGTTTACACACTTCCCGCCATTAAAGTTGCATGAGTCAACACCCTTCAAATCATCAGAGTGGCCTGATTATACACTTTTATCGCCATTAAAGTGGCCTGATAAATGAATGATTGTAATAAATGCTTAGGGGGTCATAAACAAACAGGGATTGTAATGGGATCGATGAACTGAAGAGTTTGGGGACCCTGCTCTACACCAACATACATCCTGCTAGTGCTCCCTCCCTTCCTTCCCCATCACGTCTAGAGTCTGTCTTTTACCGTGCTTGTATCTCTACATCTCTGTTTGCTTGCCTCTGAATGAAGCATGTGTATGTAGTACGTACGAAAGTTTCTGGATAAATGCGTGCCTCTTTTTTTTTAGCTATCAACAGGAGGTATACCAGAGGCTAACGGGAGAACATGACAATGCCCGATAATACTGATTCCAGAAAGTATTCAAGAATTGCAAACTTATCGGTGCACCTACACCAGGGAAATGGCGACCACCATCTTGACTGTGTTGAAATATACAGAGAGGTAGAGAACAGACGACCACAGGCTGACCGATTTGTTGCCATATACCACAAAATGTAATCAAACAATTGTGTGTGTGTGTGTGTGTGTGTGTGTGTGTGTGTGTGTGTGTGTGTGTGTGTGTGTGTGTGTGTGTGTGTGTTTTGTGTGTGTGTGTGTGTGTATTTACAGGTTTGCTTGTCTTTTATTACAATGGCAGGTGATGCAAGGGATAAACTCAGAGATTGCGGTAGCACTTCCTATGTAGGGATCGGGGTGGTTGAAATGTTTTGTCTACTATAATTAAAGTACGGAAGCAAGCACCAAAAGCAAAAGTAAAACCCAGAAAATAGGATATGTACAGACAGTCTTACCTATCCTTAATACAAAGCTACCAGCTGATTTCAACTCACTTTTACTGAAGCTGAAAAAAAACCGATAAAAAAATCAAAAATCGTCATCTTTCTTCTCCAGTCTCCGTAACTCACGATTGACAAACTGGACAAGGATGAATAAAACACCAAAATACTGCTCTAATCCTGACAACTTATAAACTGTCTTAAAATGCTATGTGAAGGATGGAAGGCTACAAACTAAGCTCGAACCTTAGCTAGCCGACCATACAAACGATTGCAAACCACGCGGCAAACTCGCCAGCTTTCAAAACAGGGAAATATAAATAACTGAAAAAGTAACAGAAACTAGTAACAAAAATATTAATTCTAAATGTTCAAGGTGTAAAGATGGAAGATGGACGGAAACAAGAATTGGGATGGATGAACTATGTATTATCCATTCCTGCATCCCACCACTGACGGAAGCATGAGAACAACTATATGTAGTCTAAATGAAATGTAGGATTCGGTAATATATATTTCATCTATCCCAATTCATATCTCTGTCCTTTATCCATTTCTACATCTTAAATATTATAGGATTTTTTTTTGTCACCAGTTCAAAAATATAATTGAACATGTAATGCATAAAACTTGATTAAAATTGTATTTTATCTTATAGATTAAATAAATTAAAAATAAATTAGATTAAAGAAAGGAGAAAGGAGACAATAATAAGAACAGGAACAAGAATAAAAGAAAATAAGGAATAACAATGAGGAATGAGGAAGAGGAGAGGGCGACAATACAGTGGCAGTAGATGATGAGGCATATTCTACCTAAATTGCCCCCAAATCTCACACTTCCACACAAACACGCATTCCTCGATATCGGCCCTGCATTACGATATTAATA
>JACEEZ010005988.1:161989-206989 GCA_016584305.1 Chionoecetes opilio
CTCCAATTATACGCATGTCCTCTTATCTAAGCATTGCATACACATTAATACCATATGATCTGTCCTATCTTGATTTGATTTCCATGAAACACAAGCTTATCTACTCTACACGTGCCTTGTTGCCCGCCCTAACCACGCCCAATCCACCTCGCTCTGTGCCACTGCGCCCAAATCCACCACGAAGTATTCTATGTTATATAGTATAAATGAACCACACCTCATCTAATCTGTCTCTCGCTTCTCGTCTGTAACATATACTGCCCAGAAATTGATCACCTGCTGTTGGTGTCGTCTGTGTTTGCACGGCAAGCAGTGCATGAGCTTGCCCTTAGAGTTACAAGTGTGGTTGCCGTGGCGATGGTTAAATGGCATTGCTTCCCGGCACTTAAATATTTTGGGTGTCACTGCCCAAAACGAGGGAAAAACACAGTTGAGCACTACTTAAAAAAGGCGCATTTCAAGGCACAGACACACACTGTCAGAAGCTACCTTCCATGCACTGCGTCTGGTTAATCTCCACTACGATGAGGCGCGACAACCAGTGCCAGTGTTTCCAGGCATCAATGAGCACTGTGTCTTGTATGTGGCATAGGTAGTGGCTAAGGTGGCGGCTGTGTGAAACCTTGAATATGCAGCTACTACTATCGTCACCACTAGTATTTATATTGTTATTACCACAACTGTTGCTGCTACTACTACTACTACTATACTATTACGTACTACTATTGCTACTGCTGCTGCCCCTACTTCTACTACAATACTACTACTATTACTACTATACACCTCCACTGATACTACTACTGCTACTACCTCTACTGATACTATACTACTACTACTTCTACCTTTACTACTTCTACTAGTACTACTACTACTACTATTCTTCAATACTGCTGTTATTTCCTGTATTACTTGACCCAGCAACTTGAGCAACACTCATATCATTGCACACTGCTCTCTCTCTCTCTCTTCTCTCTCTCTCTCTCTCTCTCTCTCTCTCTCTCTCTCTCTCTCTCAGGCTCCTTATCCACTGGTGAACAGTTTCCTTCCACGATGGTATGTCTGCATCATGTACTTTATGCCGCCAAGAGACTGTTTATCAAAAAGCACTGAGTAACCCTCGCCACCACCGCCTCCAGTCGTCACAAACATGACATTTCATCGAATGGCACTGCTTGTCACTAACTGATCATTATCCCACATTCATAGGCACCAATACTCCACGGAAAGTACAACCCGACAATAGTACTTGACAACTATTTCCCGCCCATGTTCGGTTCCAAGTCCCGTGACTGAACAAGATGTCACAGTCTGGTGTGTAGAGAGGAGTATGTGTGTATGTGTGTCTGTGTCTATGTGTGTGTAAACAATATTTATATAAGTGCAAGAAGAGAAAATAAAAAGCGTTTGTTCCTCCCTCTAACTCATTATTTGAAACTTAGCAGAACACTCCATCTCGCTCGCTCTCAGGATAAAAGTTTACTTTTTCTTTTATCTTGACTATTTGCTTTTACGAAGGAAGTGTCGCCAATGGAAATCAAAGGAGAAGCTATATAGTAGTCAATTAAACTATCATATCATTTCATACGCGTCCAAGAATGCTCCACAGATCAATTGATGCTGTCTTTTATATCTCACCGCCACCGCCGCCACCACCACCGCCACCACCTCCTCCTCTTACTCTATTGATTTCCCAAACGAGATAAAAAAGGGACAAAAGTATATGTTGACAACTGTTTTCTACTTACCAGCGACCAAGTTCCGGCAGCGAGTTGTTAATAGTACTGAGACAGCATCCACCCGAGTTGTCAGTGTCCTCATGGTTGTATTCTATCGTGATCCTCCTACCCACACCTCTCTCTGCCATTTTTAGACCTCGTCTGCTGGAGCCTCGCGCAGATCCCCGAGTTTTGGTGAGCGCAGGACACCACGTGACCTGCGCTTCCGCTCTATCCTTGACCTGCGCTTGGCGTACTAATGTTAATTTTTTTCCTCCTCCTTCCTTTGCCCTGCCTTCTCGCCCTCAACCCCTCCTCCCCTTTCCATAATCTATTTCTTTCTGATCCTGTACTCAGTGTACTAACACAGGCAATATTTCACAATGCATAGCTACCGTAAATGCAGTACGGTAGGAATAAATCGTTGTGCTACTTACTACTGCTGCTAGAAAATATTGCGTTGATTACTTTCATTTAGTCTAGTAATTGTTGGGAATAAAACAGGATTTGAACAGGATATTTATGTATTTTTATTCCCGGAAGCTTCATCCATGCCATTAAAATCGTTGTGCTACTACTTTCTGCTGCTAGAAAATATTGCGTTGATTACTTTCATTTAGTCTAGTAATTGTTGGGAATAAAACAGGATTTGAACAGGATATTTATGTATTTTTATTCCCGGAAGCTTCATCCATGCCATAAATTTCTATCTACTACGTACATAATTAATCTTCATAAAAGTATACTCTGAGGGTTTTAAGACATTCTTTTGTGCCAATGGATGGAAATATATTTATTTTCGTTTCTAGTTATTATGCTCATCATGATTTAATAGTATATTTCAGATGACAAAACAAAAAGATAAACGAAAAGAGGTAAGCGTCATGACAGGAATGTTTACACTCAGCTGATGAGTCAAAACAACAACTGCGCGACTCAGGGCTGCTCCTGTGAAAGACTTTTTGACATTGTTCGCTTGATACTCAGTCATGGTGGAGCCTATATTCGACTACCAGTTCCGGTTAATACTTATAGGAGACTCAACGGTCGGCAAAAGTTCCTTGCTCAAGTATTTCACGGACGGAAAGTTCTTTGAGGTGGGTTCTGGTGGTGGGTCTCGTCTTGTCAAGTGGCATTAGTAAAGTTTACACGTGAGCTGTCATTGAGGGAGGTAATCATCTAAGTGGTCGTGTTTGTACAGTGTACCTCTCTGTACCAAGACACACTTCTGTTCATACCTGGGCAGCTCCTGGACAAGGATGGCTAGGTGACGAGATACATGAGTCACGTCTCCATCAGCTGGTTCCTGTCAGCCACCAAGGTCACGATGCACTGCTTATTGCCTCCACAGATGACAAGTGTAATGTATACACCTTGAACAAACTCTCCATTTAATATATTAATATTCCACAGAAGTTGATGAACTCCACAGGCCTTACAGCTTTATTTTTTTTCTTTTATTTTCGGGTCAGTATTTTGTGCAGTAGGTATTCATTTGCAGAGACCAAAAATATAACGCATATTTTATACGAAACTTTGTTTTTCTGAATAGGTTTGATGTATTTTAGGTAAATTGTGGAATAATTTTACTATTGGACCATAATTATCTACACAATTAGGGGTATGGTGTCTGTTTATCTTAATAGATTCTGAGAAACTTAGGTTCTCACTGAGTTTCCATCACAAATTATCACTCGGAGATATAAAATGTTTGGTTAATATGCAAAAAGAGGTTCTCTATAGTCATTTTTGAAGGAAAATTTGTTTTTCTGGTGTTTTTTATGTGATGTGACTGATTTTGTCATTCATTTATGGGGTAAAGGGGAACAAGACGTGCATATAGGAATGTGCCAACGACAAATGCAAGGCAGGGATTCTATGGGGCAAGGACAGGGAGCCAGGGAACACACCAGCAAAACCTTGAAATCTGGCCTACCTTGCCTACTTTGCAACATGAATCAAGAGGCCATACCACAAACGTCACCAATATACCAGGACACAATACGCACGGCTACGACCAATGCAACACACCAAGCAGCATGCCACTCAGCCCACAAGTGGCAAGATACAGACCAGAAAGTAGTAGTAATACCAACATGGCAGACCAGGGTTCATCTTTTTTAGAACAATGGAGCAAATGCTGCAGGTGGAGAAACAGTCAACTAATGATGTGGCAATTCCTGGGCCAAAACAGGGGTCAAGAGGGGCAATGCAAGGCAAAGTGCAGTTGCCACTAGAAAAGTTCTACGTGGGAAATATTAGATGGCTTTACCCACAGAAAAACCAGTGTAAAGTTCCCTTGTCAGAAGAAATCATGCAGGAAGAGAGATCAATCTTTATAGCACTCACAGAAACACACCTTAATAATAACATATTGGGTGCAGAAGCTCATATGCAAAACTTTACACTGTTCAGAGCAGACAGGATAGGCAGGAGCCATGGAGGCGTAGCTGTTTACCTAAGGGAAGACATGGCAGCAAATGCGGAAACTCTGATATCCTTCTCTAACGGCACAACAGAATTACTTGCAGTGTTCATTAAGAAAACGGATCAAATCCTAATAACCCTATACCGGCCCCAAAATACAACCAAAAAAAAGTTTAGGGAGGTCGCAACAAAAATATGGGCACTCATGCAAAATCTGCCAACTCCCTCTACAGAAGTCATAAACACAGGGGACTTTAACTTGCCCTGCATTGCATGGCCTTCAATGAAAATCAACGGAGGATCCAGGGAAGAGAAACAGCAAGCAAAGGAATTAATATCCATCATTGAAACCTGCTATTTGACGCAGTACATCAAGGATCCTAACATAGGTAATAATACCCTGGACCTGTTGTTAAGCAACAATTTTGAGCTAGTCCACTCTTATGAAATAGTTCATACAATAATGTCGGACCACTGCCTAATCAAAGTCACCACCAATAGTCTCTCAACACCTCCAAAAATTCAGGCACCATTGAACCAGAGGTTAAACACTTCTCTTAGTGATCTTAACTTCTATAGCAATGAGATAGACTGGGAGGAGAACTTGAATCTGACTGGCCGGCACTTTTTAAAGGGAAGAACACATGTGAAGCTCTCGATATCTTCCTAAAGAGATGCCTGGAAGTCTGCATCAAAAATGTGCCTCACAAAACCCCAAAGAACAGTCACGCGAGAAAACGGATCCCTCGGGATAGGAAAATTCTAATGAAGAAAAGATCCTTAACAAGAGCCAAGCTCAAGAAGACACTCCACAGCCCCACCCTCGCTAAACTACATCAGAAGCTTGAGGAGATTGAGATGATGCTTATTCTGTCTCATGAAGAGGAAAGAAAACGGGAAGAACTACAAGCAATTGAGCACATTAAGGTAAACAGCAAATTCTTCTATGCCTACGCCAAAAAGAAGCTCAAGAAAGCATCCTCAATAGGTCCACTTATAAAGGAAAATGAGATTTTGAAAGCGAACCAGGGGAAATTGCCAAGATGCTCAAACAACAGTACGAAGATGCCTTCAGCCCACCAAATGAGGCTCAGAAAATTGAAGATCCATCTTCTTTCTTTGTAGTACAGGTTGAAGTTCCCAAACTCGGCAACCTCGGGACCAGCGCCGAGCCGAGTAATGGAATTTTCCGACTTTTAGAACGTAGATATATTAAGGGAAAAAAAAGCAAAAGAAAAATTCACGTAACTTTGCTTTCTGTTTCTTGAGGTCATACACTGTAGATGACCCCACACCATATATTTCACACAAATTCCGCACTGAGGTTCCGCCATCCAACTTCTTCAAAAAGGTCAATTTTCTCAGAAATAGTTAACACATTGTTCTTCCTTTCCTTTTCACTTCCACCAGTAGGTGTTCCTGGACGTTTGGGAGCCATAATACCAATAACAGACCTGTAGAAGTACACAAAATAACCGTGTACACAACTCTACAGTCACAACACCACTGAACAATAACAACAAACAAATCGGCGTGAGAAACCAAGCGGCCTAGTGTGGTGGCACCTAGCGGCCGACCCGGCAACTACGCGCCGGGTTTTGGGTGTTCTGCCGTGTTTTGGAAAATCCGGAACCATAGCCGAGTTTTGGGTGTTGCCGAGTCTTGGGATGCCGAGTTTGGGAACTTCAACCTGTACCTCAAAAGCCAGAATTCCTGCTTACATCAGTAACTACAACAACAGAAGACATCATTGCAGTCATTGATAAGGTAGCACCGCACTCAGCTGCAGGGCCAGATGGCTTCCATGCACAGCTACTTAAACACTGTAAACACCAGTTAGCACTACCACTGAAACTACTGAGTGATAAGTCCCTAGAAGCCGGCTCTGTGCCTCAGGCACTCAAAACTGGCATAATTACACCCGTATTCAAAGGGGGCAGCAAAGGCTTGGCGAAGAACTATAGACCAGTAGTACTAACATCCCACTTAATCAAAGTAATGGAAAGATCAATCCGATCCAAGCTGGTGAACTACATGGAAGACATTGGAGCATTTAATGAAGATCAACATGGCTTCAGACAAGGCCGTTCCTGCCTCTCACAATTGCTGACTCATTACAAGAAAGTTTTGCAGGACATTCAGGATGGTGACAATGTGGATGTCATATATCTTGATTTCGCCAAATCATTTGATAAAGTCGATCATGGGATTCTTTCCTGCAAGATAAAAGAGCTCGGGATAAGTGGCAAGCTCGGAGAATGGCTACATAGCTTCCTTTCCGACAGAGAACAAAGAGTATTGGTCGAAGGGGAGCTATCAGATGCCAGCAATGTTGTCAGCGGTGTCCCTCAGGGCTCGGTCCTAGGCCCCCTGCTCTTCCTCATTATGATAGGGGATATTGATCAAGATCTGGCACACTCAACTGCTACATCCTTTGCCGATGATACAAGATTAACAAAGAAAATTTGTGCACAACCAGATACTCAGCTACTCCAACAAGACTTAGATAAAATCTTAGAGTGGGCAGATAGGAATAATATGGTCCTAAATGGTGAAAAGTTTGAGTTGTTAAGGTATGGAAACAGAATTGATATCAAAACCTCAACAAAATATCATTGCGGCCAACAGGAAATACAGGAGAACCTCATTTAACCGGCATTTAAAACAACGGCAGCCTCAAAACAACGGCACTAATCGACCCAGGCATTAATTAAATATAATTATTTCAAAAACTGAGAAAATCGGCAGAAATTTAGTTGGGCAAGGCTGTGGTCTACGCAGACTCCCTCTCCTCACTCCACCTCCTCCTCTCCCGCCATCCATGATCCTCTACGTCCCTCGTCCACACCATCCAGAGGGCCCTTCACCTTACCAACGAGGGGTGGGAGATCGCCTTCCAGTGGGTTCCCTCCCACGCTGGTATCCCAGGCAACGAGGTGGCTGATTCTGCTGCCAGGATGGCCTTAACAGATGTAAACACGACACCCTTCCCTCTGCCGCTCTCCGCGGCCAAACGCCTGATCTCCCGGGTCTGCCGCTCCACCTGGAATAACACGCTCGGCGATGCCCTCCGCATCACCTCCATGGGCCAATACCGCAGTGACTCTTCCCCCCAGCCGTGGATACGGAAAAGGTCCCGCGTCCTGGATGTCACTCTCACCCGCCTCCGCCTGGGGCACACGACACTCACAGCTCACCTGCATCGCCTCCGTCTGTCCCCTGACCCCCACTACCCTTGGTGCATGAATTTTCCGGAGACTATTGAACACTTTCTGCTGCAGTGTCCGCACGTCCACTCACACCGTGTAGTGCTACAGTCTCAACTCCTCGCCCTGAACATCACCACCTTTGACCTGCCCACCCTGCTGGCGGCGGCTGGCGTTCCCCCCTCTCGGCAACATGCCGTCATCCGCCTTACCTGTGCCTTCCTGAGGAAGACAGGTCAACTACCGCGCCTGTGATAGCATCATAGGACATCACCAGGGCTCTTAGTGTTCCCCAAGGGATCCTCGCAGCCCTAAAAACAATAACAACAACAACCTCCAGAAACCGCAGTATTTATTGGGATTTTGGGCAATTCCATAAGAGTAACTCTCAAAACAACGGCAAAATGAGTTATCCGGCATGCGCTCCCCCCCGAGGGTGCCGGATAAACGAAGTTCTCCTGTAGTAGCCAAAGATGTGGTTAAAGATTTGGGTGTAAACATGAACAATGATGCTACCTTTTCTGACCACATCATATCAACAACAGCAAAAGCAAGGCAGCTATCAGGCTGGATCCTGAGGACCTTCCAAACCAGGAGTGAACAGTGTATGCTGACTCTTTGAAAGTCACTGGTGCTACCACGCTTAGAATACTGCAGCCAGCTCTGGTCACCACATAAAATATCTGAAATTACTGCGCTAGAAGCTCCCCAAAGAACTTTCACAAACAAGATCCACGGAGTTGAACACCTAAATTACTGGGAGAGACTCAGGACACTGCACCTGTTTTCGCTTCAGAGACATAGAGAAAGATACGTCGTCATTTATGCTTGGAAAATTCTGGAGAACAGGGTACCAAACACCAAAGTGCAAGAAACAGTGCACCCCAGGAGATGAAGGCTGTGCTACGTATGCACCACCCCAGGAGCATCTCATAGAGTCAGAACTCTAACACACCACAGCTTCACCTTCAGTGCTACAAGATTATTCAACTGCATCCCAACAAAACTAAGAAACATGAGGGGTGTCTCACCCGACACTTTCAAGTACAAATTGGATGCCTGGCTGGCCAACATACCAGACCAACTGCCAACACCAGGATACACCAGCTCCAACTCAAACAGTCTCCTGCACTGGATCAAGGAGGAGAGAGAGCTGTCTGGTTACAGTGGAGATCCATCTCAGCTGCGTCGATAACTGACGGAATTCTTCAAAGGTATCAAAGGTAAAGGTAAAGCACTTGGGTCTGAGTTCTACCCCCCCCCCCTCCCCTCACACACACAAATTTGGGGGGAAACCTGTGGTAAAATGTATTTTTTGGGTGGGGTAATATCAAAACAAGATATTTGCGTTCTAAAATCAATCAAAGCACATCAGAACACCAGAAAAACTTATTTTCCTTCAAAAAACCTAACCTTAACCTCATCTAAGTTTAATATACGTAGATAATTCTTGGGTCCTTTTTGTCGTAATAAGAAATGTAACCAAACCAAACGTATCTACTTTACTCTGAGTTGTCAGAGGATTCTTCCTCTTCAACCCTGGGAAGTTGTGAAAGCTCCACATGCTGGCGACCTTGTTGTGGCATAGTATCACCGAGCCCTATTTTCCTGATAAACTCAGGGTTTTTTTACACTTAGGGCACTCTACTTTACTAGCAGAAAACCGTGTGCCCTGAGAAAGTCTTTTGAGGCTTTTACATTCACATAGAAGTGCTTGATTGCCTGCCAGGGGAACACATCTATCTCAAGGGACAACTGTAGCAACTGAAATGCAAATCTCCGCTGTATTAAAAAAAAGGAGGGCGATATGAAATACGGAAACATGATTGGCTGGTGTCTGGAAGTTTTTGTATGATATGATTAGCTTTCTTTATAACATCAGTAAAGCAACTACTCGTGAAGTTTTGCAAGAAGAAAAAAAATTATTTCATAAAAAAAATGCACTTTATGGTGTGGGTTATTTAGGGTGTTTGGGGTCAGGAAAAGTTTGTGGAACCTATGTGATTGTTTTCATATGAAAATCGCCTGACTGCAAAGCGTTTCATTGCCCTACTAAGTGCTTTCAATTGTAGGGGTAAAGGAAAGAATATTTTGGACTCGGTCTGTTGTTAAACTTCTCACTCACCACAGAAGTGTGTAATATTTTTTTTTTTTTTTTAAGATATCCCCAGGTGTCCGAAGTATTGCTTGGCTGTCCAAAATTAGCTATCACTGAAGTCTATAGGCATGTATAAGGCAAAGCCTATGAGTGTCCAAAATTAGCCACAGCTGTCCGAAGTTTGCCAAAGTTGATAACTTTGGACATTTGAAAATTTTATATGGACTATATATGGGTACCAACAGGTGTTACATAATGCAACTCTAAACGAAGCAATATGTAAAAAACCCTAAAAAATGCTCAAAGTTAGGCATTTTTACGGTACGTTTTGAGAACCTCTTTCTGCAAATTATCCAAATGTTTTAGGTAGGAAGGAGAGAGGGTTGTGTTTACTTGCACCTTACTCTTCTTATTGTAATCTGCATCGCCTCTGTTTTTACCTTGCTGCGGACACTTTTACTGGGGATTGGCTCAGGTTAGGAAGTTAGAACGTGGGGTTAGGTTAAGGGGTTAGAACATGGGGAATGGGTGTTAAAATGTTTACTCATTTCTACTTCTCTATTTCTCTCCTTCCTACCAAAATCATTAGGGTATATAGGTATCTCCGAAAGTTGTAATGTGTGACGGAATCTCAATGAGACTTTTATAGGGATTAGCGGCTAGCGTTCTTTTTGTTGCTCTCTTTATTACCTTTTTTTTTTTGCCCTTAGCCAGTCCTTTGAGATGTAAAAAAAAAAAATATGTTCCTAGAATCCATTTTGGTAAACAGATATTATACAGCCAAATTCCCAACATCCGACCTCCAAACATCCGACTTGTCCAAACAACCGACTTTTTTCACCACCACATTGTGTCCTGTTTTGGCCATTTATTTTACTTCGTTTTTTTTTTTTTTTTTTTAGTTTTTAGAAAACATTGATTTGTGGCTTTATTTATGCATGAATTTTACTTTCGCATATACCACTGGATCGGCCTTCAAGAGCTGCATCTTTTATGTTCTATACCATTTTGTCCTTACGTTTATCAATCAATCAATCATTGGGGGCATACGCCGGGGGGCGCGTCGCCTCGCCCACCCTACGACGCCACTCCCGGGGGTCACCACGCGCGAGTTCCCATGCAGGCTCCTTTCCCATACCAAGCAACTCTCGACAAGAAACATCAACTTGCCCCAGCCACGAGCCTTGTGGGCACCCCCTTGGCCTCCTCCACGCCGGATTGTCTCTTACAGATACAATAAACCCTTCATGCTCGCGGGGGTTAGGGAACAGAGACACCCGCGAGTATCGTAAATCCGCGAGCATGACATTAGTCATTCATTTACCCATATTTTTTTTTTTTTTTTTTTTTTTACATCACAAGGAACTGGTCAAGGGCACAACAAAAATGGGAAACACAAAGCCCGCTTAGTCGCTAGTCTCTATAAAGAAGACAGTAAGAGAATAAAATAAAAACAGAGGGGTAGGTCAATTTAGTTCGGGAGGTGTCTTGTTACTCTTCTTTTGAAAAGATTTAAGTCATAGGAAAGTGGAAAAATAGAAACAGGAAGAGAGTTCCAGAGTTTACCAGTGAAAGGGATGAAAGAGTAAAGATACTGATTAATTCTTGCATTAGGAAGATGGACAGAATAGGGATGAGAATGAGTAGAAAGTCTTGTGCAGCGAGGCCGCGGGAGTGGGGGAGGCATGCAGTTAGCAAGTTCAGAAGAGCAGTGAGCATGAAAATAACGGTAGAAGAGAGCAAGAGAAGCAACATTGCGGCGGTGATTTAAAGATTGAAGACAGTCAGTCAGAGGAGGGGAGTTGATGATACGAAAACCTTTTGACTCAACCCTGTTTAGGAGAGCTGTATGAGTGGATCCTCCCCAAACATGTGAGACATACTCCATACATACAAGCAATTGGGAGGGAGTAGAAAGAAAGAAAGAAAGAAGAAAAGAAAAAAAAAAAAAAAAAGGGGGAGGGGGGGGGGTTGAAAACCCGCGAGTAATCAAATCCGCGAGCCTTAAACCCGCGAGCATGAAGGGTTTATTGTACAACCCGATGGGAAGGATTGGTTTCAGGGTAGCGTGCCACATGCCCATATAGCCGAAGTTGGCGCTGACGGACTATGCAGGTAATAGGCCTCGATTCAGTCTCACGGTGCAATCGCTGATTTGACACGTAATCATCCCAGCGATACCCCATGATTCTGCGAAGACACTTATTACCAAAGGCATTGATTCGTCTCTTCAAGTCAATATTTAGTGTCCATGTCTCACAACCATAGAGTAAGACAGGGATCACAAGCGACTTGAAGATCCGGATCTTTGTCCTCCTGCACAGGTACCGACAACGCCAAATACTCCCGCTGAGCGATTCCATAACACCATGGGCTATGCCAATCCGCCGTAAGACTTCTTGACGTGACCCGCCGTCATTATGGACTGCGCTACCAAGGTATGTAAAACTTTCCAAGATCTCAATGTCCTCGCCACATGCATGAACAGACTGTACTGCTTCATCTAGTAAGTCTCCAAACACCTGGACCTTGGTCTTGAGCCAGGAGACCTCAAGTCCCAAAGGCTTTGCCTCCTCGTGCAGCGCCTCGAGAGCCATCACTAGGACCTCCAGCGACTCAGCAAAGATTACTGCATCATCGGCAAAAACAAGATCAGTGATCTTGGTGTTGCCGACGAATGCTCCACAATCACTTTGAGCTACAACCCTGTCCAATACCCAGTCCATACAAGCGTTGAAAAGTGATGGGGCAAGGATGCACCCTTGCCTCACTCCTGTATTCACAGGAAAGAAGCTGGATACACCTGCCCCACACTTCACAGCACTCTCAGTCCCAGAATACAGACCAGTTATCAAACCAATAGTCCTTGCAGGAATCCCTCGAAGTCGCAGAAGATCCCAGAGTGACTCACGATGCACTGAGTCAAACGCCTTCTTGAGATCAACATAGGCTGCAAGCATCCCCTGTCGAAACTCACGTCGGCGTTCCACCAGGACACGAAGTGCTAGGATACGGTCCGTTGTTGACTTACCAGGCGTGAACCCAGACTGCTGAGGTCTCTGATGCTTCACCAGATGACTGCGAATTCATGTCAGCAATAGATGGGCTAGCACCTTGCCTGGTACGCTGAGCAGTGTAATACCGCGGTAATTGTTGCAGTCCTGATGGTCCCCTTTCCCTTTCCAGATAGGAATGACCAGCCCCCTTTTCCAGTCAGGAGGAATGGTACCTGATTGCCACACGGCAGTCAGGACAGCATGCAACCCGCGGATCATGGCCTCACCCCCAGCTTTGAGGAGCTCCGCACTGATATTACAAACACCAGCTGCCTTTCCACCCTTCAACTTTGCTACAGCCTCTCTGACTTCATCAAGAGCGGGTGCGGTTTCGTCAATGGGAGGATCGGCATCCACTGCCTGTAACCCAGTGGTGTGAAGCTGCTCAATTGGAGGGTCCACCGTGAACAACTGCCCAAAGTACTCAGCCCAACGAGCCATCTGCCCATCCATGTCCGACACGAGGCGCCCATCTGTTGTTCGAATAGCACTCGCCCGAGAAGGAGACTTGGAACGGAGCTTCTTCAGGGCTCGGTAGGCGGGTCGGAGGTCATTAGCGTTCAAATGACCCTCGACATCCTCAGCGAGACTCCTGACATACCTCTCCTTGTCTCTCCTCAGGAGGGTTCTAGTCCGGCGTGACAGAGCCCTGTGCTGGTCCCGGTTCCCAGCCAGCCTGGCAGCGCGACTCTCCTCTATTTTCTCCAGCGTCTCCGTAGAGACAAAACCACGCCTTGACCTCGGGCGCTCCCCAATACACTCCTTGGCAGCCTGTAGAGTTTCACGTTTGAAGGTATCCCACAGTTCTACAGGATCCCCGAGAGCACCGAGCACATCAAACCGATTTGAGACTGCCACCGCATACTCATGAGCACATGTCAAGTCCTTCAGTTTCTCAAGATGAAACACAGTATGGTTACCTCTTGAGATTCTTCTGGACTTGACATGAAGCTTAAGTGTAGCAACAACAAGTCTGTGATCTGTTCCAAAGAACTCAGCACTCCGGTAAACCCTGCAGTTCTGGAGGATCCTCCAACGAGTACTAACGAGGATGTGGTCGATCTCCTTAGCTACCCCTCCGGCATTACTATACCATGTCCAGCGGTGCAGCTCTGGTCTCTGATACCAAGAACCTGCAATTCTCAAACTTCTGGACCTTGCAAAGTTCAGAAGCAGAGAACTGTTGGTGTTTCTGGTACCGGAGCCATGGGGACCAACACACAACTCGTAGCCATCTCTCACAGTGCCAGTAGTAGCATTACGTTTATGGTTACTGTGATATCCGAACATCCGACTATTCCAGTTATCTGACCTACCTTCGGTCCCCCCAAGGTCGGATAATTAATACTTAGCTGTACCTCCAATTGTATAGAGAATTATGGTCTAATCGTAAAAATTTGCCTAAATCTTTACTATTGGATCATAATGCATTTGGTGATCAAAACTATAATATTCTGGTATGCTTTTATGTGTTATGGACGATAGTGACCATGAAAACCGTCGGAAATACTTTTAGATAATATTAAACCCATGTTTTACCTCCTAACCTAACCATACGTTTTAACCTAAACTAACCTAGCCCCTCTTTCTAACCACCTTCTAATCTAACCTAGCCCCATGTTTGAACCCTCTAAACTAAGCCAAACCCCTGTTGGAAGGTGTCCGTGGTAGGGTAACAAAACCGATGCAGAACATTAGAAGAAGAAGAGTAAGGCCTAGCTAAACACTGCCCCCTCTTCTCCCTACGAAAAACATTTATCTCAGAAAGTATTGATTTGCAACGGAAGCTCAAAGAATTTTTTTCAGAATCCATTATGGTAAACAGAAACCCATGTGTAGTGAATATTGGTCCAAAGGGAAAATAGAACGTACAGTGTTTTGAAATAATTTGGCACTCATTTTTGATAGAATCCCCCCACCTCCTCATGTTGAAAACTAGGGATTTCTGCTGAAAACTAACAACAGATTAAATTATGAATGCATTCAAACTGAACAAGAAAAAAATAGTTCAGCTCTCGAAAAAGAACAAATTACAACAGAGCAGCAACAATGTTTTCAGTTGTGGGCGACTCCCTTCACCCCGCTGTGCCCCCACCACCCTCACCTCCACCCAGGCATCCCACTCTACTTGAACTGCAATGGTAATGATAGGTTTCTATCTCTTGATATTATCTAACTGAGTAAAACCCTACCGTAACCTAACCTGACCTAATCTAAACTAACTTACCTGCTTCTGGCAAAAAAAAAAAAAAATTAAACTTGGAAGTGGTGGTGGGTGGGCGGGGCTGGGGCAGTATAAGAAATTTATCAATTTCCACTAAAAAATTTGTGACAAATTAATTCAAAACTCATCAAAACTAGTCAGAAAGAATAGGTCGCTTGCACGTGACATCACAGCTCCCTCCTTGCAGACAAAAGACGTCATTGATACGGTTGTGGAGGACCACTGAGGGACTAGCCGCAGTGAATATTACAGTTCATTTGCCAAGATAGTCTCATTTTATGGAATTATTAGGTGTACAAACAAGCTGAGTATGTTTCCCCATGACCCTTTTGTTTGACTGCTTGCAATACACAAGAAATATGGAACAAGAGTGTTAGAAGTGAGAGAGTATAAGATGACTGGGAGGTGCAAGGATGAGGTGCATGAACAGATTTAAATGAAGACTTGCGCGACAACTTTATCAAAGGAGTTTCCAACAACAAGCGTCGGGGTAGTTTAGTTTAGACCAGAAAGTACCTCCTGGTTTTGTTTGATACTAACATTTAAAAATAAATTCCTGTATATTCCTTTACACTCATTTTCTTTTCCTTCAAGAGCCTCCTCAGTGACAGTTTTTGCGGTCTATATCCTTGAAGCAGTGATGCATTGTTCCATTGTCCCATGGGTATGGTTCAGGATATTGTATGCTCCACTAGTACTTGGTTTTCCTAGATTGTAGGGGTCTCCTTGCTGTTGAAGGGTTCTGCTTTCTACCTCTGAATTTAATCATTTGATTGTACTTCCTACATTATCGTCCTTGCTTAATTTTTTTTCAGGAAATCCTTCATGACTTTCTAATCTGCTTATAATTTATGATATTTTGGTCATTGCAAAACAAATCTAGAAATTTGAAAAATAATGCATTTTTCATTAGGAGAAAATGTATTTTGAAATATTTCACAATTTATAGAACATTTCATAATGTATTTGGTAGGATTCAAAAATAATATTGGACTGTAATTTGCATTGTAGTAGGACTGAGAAAATCTTGTGTTGCAGATTTCTGACCCCACTGTAGGCGTAGACTTCTTTGCACGACTCATTGAAGTGTCAGATGGTACGAGAATAAAGCTACAGCTCTGGGATACAGCTGGCCAGGAAAGGTTTAGGTAAGACTTTTTGCTATGGCCCCTGGTAATAGTTACTTTTGTTCTTTATTGTATGTTTCTCAAATGCATGAAGGGTTTTATTTTGCAAAGTCTCACCAGAGTAAATAGGTACGTATTTGCATTTGTGAAAATAAAATAAAAAAGTTTACATGACATGTAGATGGACATGGAGCTCATTTCCAGTGCTGAGCAGGTGCGCAATGACATGCTCAATTGCGCACCGTTGCGCTCCGATGAGTATCGTTTGCGCACTGCACAATATTGCGCTCTCGCACATGAAAAGACAGGTGCGCACCTATTCTGTAGTCCACAGGACATGTGGTCTTGGAAGCTGCCTTCATGGCTGGACAAGGGATGGGGGAAGCTCGGGCGGTCGCGAAGGTTCTGGATTGTTGGGGGCAGGGCTGTAGCATTTTATATTTCTTAAAATACCTCAACTGAGATATGTTTTATATGATTTTTGTAAGGAACTGCATATGCTACTCTTAATAAATAATGTATTTCTAATTTATTGATAATATTAATAATTTGAAAAATATCAAAATACATTATCTCAGTTGAAGCTTTTTAAGAAATATAAAATGCTACTACCCTGCCCCCAACAATCCAGAACCTTCGTGACCTGCCAGAGCCTCCCCCATCCCCTTGTTGTAGTCATTATTATCCCATTTGTATATTTGCTATCTTTCTTAGTTGAAAACTCGAACTCATGTGTTTACACAATCAAGTATGATAATTTAGTTAAGTACAGTAAAACTCTTATAACTCGGCACTGTATAACTCGGAATTTGATATAACTCTGCATGGCAAAGACAATTTTTATTTTTTATTTTTTTATATTTTTTTATATACACCTATGCCTATAGCGCGTGTAGGCAGTGAGCTCCAGGGGTGGGATAGTAGGCCCTGGAGGCTCACTCGAGGGCTGTGATGGTTGGCCCTCGCCCGTGGGGGCGCAGGCAGGATTGTTATAGTGACGCCTGTGATTAGAGGCTCATGCCGCCCCCCTGTGTCCTCCCATGCACTCACAGTCGAAGGTAGAGTTAATGGACAGGGCATGTGGGTGTTCTTAGGCCACTCGACGGTGCAGAAAGATTTTAAGTGGATTTATGGGTCGAACTCGGTATCGAACTCGGGTCTTCGAGAACGCCACCCGGTGACGCTAACCACTCTGCTACCGCCTCCCCAAAGCTGCATCTCATGGTTTTCACTCGTCATATCATGCCCTCACAACCTCTTGTGTGAACATGTAAACAGAAAGTCGGCAAAAAATAATGTATCTCGGCATATTGAGTTATAACTGCATCTCTTTACTTACACTCGGCATATCCTCAGTCGCATAAAGTCGTGTTTTTGTCCTTTTGATCTTTTCCTGCAGGCTCAGGCTCTTCAATTTCATTCCCTTCCTGCTGGAGACACCCTTGCGTGATGGAGCTGACATCTTGAAATACAGTACTGTATGATGTAATCCCAAAACACGTAAAATAGATGGCAAAGTAAAGCAAAGGTCGGGGAGCAGCGTGTAGGCTGTCAGCTGAGCCGTGTTTATGTCGTCCAAGCACCGTCTTGGATACGAATTCCGTTTTTTGTCGGAATTTAAAAAGGATTGGTTTCTGCTTCAAAAACACAACAAGCTTGGTAGGAGCCGAAATAATAATCAATGCAAAACATTGCAAACAATATCACAAAGTAGTATAACACACATTTCAGCAAGTGTTATTGGATTGGGATTCGTAATCCATGACGGTGCTTGGACGACAAAAACACAGTGCAGCCTACGCGCTGGTACCCGAGCTTTGCTTTAATTTGCCACCTATTTTACGTGTTTTGGGATTACATCATACAGTACTGTATATCAAGATGTCAGCTCCATCATGCAAGGGTGTCTCCAGCAGGAAGGGAATGAAATTGAAGAACCTGAGCCTGCAGGAAAAGGTGAAAGTGCTGGCAAGGATGGATGCAGGTGCATCCATGCGTGCTATTTGTGCTGAGTTTGATATCAAATCCAGCACATTCTACCCGTTCACTGGTAAATGTAGTTACTATGCTTTTACAATATACTGTATTTACTTTTCTTTCTTTTTTTTTCTTTCTTTTTTAACCCATATCAGAGGAGGACATTGCATAACTCGGCACATTGAATAACTCGGCAAGGGCCAGAGCCCCTATCGTGCCCAGTTATAAGGCTTTTACTGTATCTCAATATTTTACAATAATTCCCACAAATATATGCAAATGGTTTGTGCTTTGCGACATTGCACAAGCTACATATTAGTCATATTGCGCACTTGCCCTTGTGCACGGTAGTGAGATGTTGATTGCGTATTTAGCTTGGCGCAGGTCCTTTTTCGGTTGCCCACCACTGCTCATTTCATTACATTACATTATCTCTCTCTCTCTCTCTCTCTCTCTCTCTCTCTCTCTCTCTCTCTCTCTCTCTCTCTCTCTCTCTCTCTCTCTCTCTCTCTCTCTCTCTCTCTCTCTCTCGTAGCACATTGATGTTTCTTTGTATGTACCAAAGACTACTGTATACTGGACTTGCTACTCATTTTGGGCTATTTCCAGTGGAGGCCAGTTTTGCGATTCCTGACATTTTCGAACATCACTCCCATTTCCCTTCCTATGGTTTATCAGTATAAATGATATACCGTTATCTTCGTAAATGTTTGTTCTATAATATTATTAAATAAATATTTGATATTCACTTAAACTCTTCGCCATTTAATATTTTGCGAGAAAACATTTTACATGCAACATATCAATAGAAGCGGAATTTTATTAGCTTTCCATTGATATATTTCGTTTTCAGATAAATGAATTAGAACCATACATAAATTAGCTCTAACTAAATAAATAACCATCAATCGGGAAAATTACCCGATTGATGATATTTATTTAGTTAACGCTAATTTATGCATGTCTCTAATTCATTTATCAGAAAACGAAATATATCAATGGAAAGCTAATAAAATTCCGCTTCTATTGATATGTTGCATGTAAAAAGTTTTCACGCAAAATGTTCAATGGCGAAGAGTTTAAGTGAATATTATTAAGTTCATGCATATTTCTTCAGAGTCTCATAATGGCATTTCTTTAGTGTATTTTACAGTTTCTTATATGATAATATTATATAACAATCATTTACGAAGATAACAGTGTATCATTTATACTGATAAACCATAGTCTACTGTATTCATGGAACACTTTTTTTACTTGCCGATCCAATTGATGATGCTATTTTTTTAGTTAACGCTAATTTATGCATGGTGGTAATTCATTTATCAGAAAACGAAATATATCAATGGAAAGCTAATGAAAATCCGCTTCTATTGATATGTTTCATCTAAAATGTTTTCTAGCAAAATATTAAATGGCGAAGAGTTTAAGTGAATATTAATTAAGTTCATGCATATTTCTTCACTCTCTCATAATGGCATTTCTTTAGTGTATTTTACTGTTTTTTATTTGATAATATTATAGAACAAACATTTACGAAGATAACGGTATATCATTTATACTGATAAACCACAGGAAGGGAAATGTGGGTGATGTTCGAAAATGTCAGGAATCGCAAAACTGGCCTCCACTGGTCATGGGCGGGTTGGCGCGGGGCACGAGTAGCAAGTCCAGTATAGAGTAGTCTTTGTATGTACATATATCTTGAATAGTAATAGGCACAAACTGGATAAACAACTTGTTAAGAATTATGGGAAAATGTTAGTGAATGACATTGGTATCAAGAATGCTTTAAAGGAGCATTATCATGAGTGTTTTGCAAAAACAAAAATATCCAAGAACCAGTAGCTACAGTTAAGGGCTCTTATTGCTGATAGAAAATTGCAAAGCGAAGGAAATTAATGAAAAATGTCAAGGTTATTGATTCCTCCTAATGTTCCAAGATTACTGCATAGGCACCAAAGGTGTCTGGTAATATAAGGAAAGAATGGTAATGGGCCCCAGACATTAAGACGTCACGTGTGGTGCATTGTGGGTACCTGGAGTTGAGCAGCTTAACTCGTTCACTGTGATATGGGCCGCTTGTGTGGATTACATACAGAGGATTTACTCCTTGCTTTATGAGACACCCGTAGCCAAAAAAATCTTGTAAAGTTTTTGAGGTATGAGTGTATAAGCAGATACATATTTAGTATATTTGCATTTATTAAAGCTTCTGATATCCTGAAACAGCATCAGATAATACAATACGTAGTACCTATATGTACATAATTCATTCATCAATAAATACCGTAAATGGCGGCATACAAGTCGACTCTTTGAGCTTGAAAAAATTCCCAAAACTAAGGGTAGACTTATACGGCGTGTGGTTATAGGGCCCATAGACGAGTATAAATGCCACCCGTATTTTCTTCTGTGCGTCTGGCAGCGTATCTTGTTGAAACAGTTTTCGAAGATTATTATATACATATGATATGGCAGTAAGATTCATGACTTTTTTGTAGTTATACTCTACCTGAATGACAAGAATAGTATACCTCACAATTTTTTAGTTATTAATTATCCACTAGGAGACACATTCAAATATTGATGGTATTGCATTTATATACGGTATGTTAAAAATGTTATTAATATGAAGATTGAAGTATACGTGATATTCATATGGATCATTTATGATAATATAAAAGTAACTTCATGACTGAGAGGGGTTGTTATATGGAGAAACTAATTAAGAAAGAATGAATAGTCACCCATGGTGCCTGCACTAGAGAACGGAAAAAAATAGAACATGGTAACTCTGACTTCTCGTCTATGGTCCTGTTCAATACAGCTGTTTCCAACAGCTGATGGAAACAACTGATACACAGATTGTAAACACTGACGGGAATGCCACTTAACCCAAGAACCCTTAACCCTTAAGGCCAGTCAGACAAGTACAATATGCGCCACCCCGGTGAGCCTCCGGTGGTTTGGTAAGCCTTGTTAGCCTGTTCAGTGTATAAGGGTCATTAAGCTAAATGTGGGCAGTGTAACGGACCCATAGTTTCATAGCCGTGTGGGGTTAGTGGCGCCACAGGCTGGTTTTTTTCTCACATATGCAAATGGCGGATGGCACCGGTAAGTGCATGTCCAGTCATACTACCGTGTTTTACTATAATATAGTATGTAGCAGTACTACCGGTATCAGGTATGTAGTCCGGCTATGGTGTTTTTCAAGTGAGGCGGACATATAGTAAAGATTCATCTATAATAATATAAGCGAAAGTGTGTGTGTGTGTCTGTCTGTCTGTCTGTCTGTGTGTTGGCTATAGGTTCCGCCCCCCGTGGCGGAATCCCATCATCACACATTTTTGGAACCAGGTTGACCAGGGGAAGGTTTTAAGCCCACTTATGAGATGATCTGATCACTTTTTTTTTTTTTTTTTTTTTTTTAGCATTCTATTAGCGATAATTGTGAAAAAAAAGTGGGTTGCGAGAATTGAGGAAACCTTGATGTAGGGTGATGGGTGATGGGTGAGTGAATGGGCGGGGGTGATGGGTGAGGGAATAGATGGGGGGTGATGGGTAATGGGTGTGTGGTGATGGGTAATGGGTGAGTGAATGGGTGGGGGGTGATGGGTAATGGGTGAGTGAATGGATGGGGGGTGATGGGTAATGGGTGAGTGAATGGGTTGGCGTTAATACATACATTTCTACATCCATGATTTCAAGAAAGTTAGAAGGGGCTGTATGGAGAGTCTGTGTATGGTGGGCCTTTGGCCCACCAAACACAGGTGGTGGGCCAAAGGCCCACCAATAGCCCTCCGCAGGAGCTAGCCAAAAAGTCCGCCCGGAGGGCGGCTTTGCGGCTAGTATCTTCATATAAGTGTTGTGGTGTTATGTGTTTTTGCGACAGGTTACCGTATACCATACCGTAGCCTATCCACATTTAAGCTTTGGCCTACCAGTAGCCTACCGTATTTTTGGGGCCGACTTATACGGCAAGTATAGGCCTAACCCGTAATCTTAAGCTAATAATCTTGAAGTTGATTTGTACTCTGCCATTTACTTACGGTAACCAAAAATTATTGTTTTCAATTCATCAATTCTTATCAAAATCAATCTGCATATGGAGACAATCACATCAAATGCATTAGAATCAAGATTATATTAATTCAGTTATCAAAATTGACATACTTTGCCTTTCTTGTGTAAATGTTGACAAAAAAAAGAATTTAGATGTATGGGAAAGGTATATTTCTTAAAACAATAAATTATACCACCAATTTACACAAAAAGCTTGAATTTAAACTACAACAGAAATTAATGAACTACATATGTCAATGTTCTAACTTTACAGCAGTGATTTTCAAACAGGAGACATTTGGCTCCCTTGAGCTAGAGAAAGAAACTTGAAGCAAGAAACTTGAGCAAGCAAAGGAATTTCAGTCTACAGTAGTGTATTCTATACACTAAAACCTCCATAAGTCAGAATTTGTTAAGTTGGAATTATGGATAAGTCGTAATGGCTAGCAAATATTCATACATAAAATCAATTCAGATAAAACAAAACAAAAAAATTAGTGTTTTTAGGTGTTTGTGTGAATTGGTATCCAGCCTCACTATGTCTGTTCCTGCACCCAAGGCTTCTAAGAGCAGAAAGGGCATGAAACTTGACTCAAATTCTGCAAGATATATTGCAACTAATTGCCAGGATTGATGAAGGGGCCTCCTTGCAGGCGGTTTGTGCTGAGTTTGATATTAAATCCAGTACAGTAGAACTCTGGCTCAAGATTTTCCCAGATTTTTGCCCAGAATTTTGCAAGCAATAGTGATTTCACTGGCAGATTTTCGGAAAAACTTTGTGTTGGGGAGGAGACCACGGTTAACCCGTGGGCTGCGACAAGCCTTCCGGAAGCACAATTTTCAATTGCATACAAAAACCGCGCCAACATTCGTAGAAGTCTACAAACTGTGTCACATATACGCCGTGATGTCAGCCCTCGATAACACACACCACCATCTGCCTAACTATGCTGTATGCAGAGATATACCACTCCTTGGGTTTTTCCCCAAGATCTTAGGATTTAGGTCCTGGCGTTGGGATATTTTTTGTCTATCTTGGGACTTTTGGAGGGATTATTCAAGTATTTCTCCAGTAGTTTATCTCAAGGTACGGTTCAACGGTACCTATGCTTACCTTGAGATAAACTAATGGAGAAATATTTGAATAATCCCCTCAAAATCTTGGGAAAAATCCCAAGGAGTGGCATCCCTCACCCTACCTCAACAGTCTCTCGCTAGCTGTTTGGTGCCATTCGCGCCAGATATTTCAACTCCCGACCACAACCACACCACAACCCCATACGTTTGGGCTGAAAATAGATATATTGCCGGATGCGTGTTTTTACTACCTTGACGTTGATGTGATTTTCATCCAATTCTGTAATGGTCATTGTTTTACTAACATCCCCGCACTGGCGGCACTAAAAACATCTTTGCTCCCGCAGTTCCCAGGTTAAGTGGCCAGATGACCTGAAGTAACCATTAACATATATGTATGCCTGCATTGTACAAGTGCATACAACTACGCAGTGCAAAGGATTATTCTGGTTGAAAAAAATGCGTTTAGTTGCATGGAAATGTACTGTGTATAGACACCATATTCATTCTGCATATTCATATAATATTCATGATGTAAATAACAAACCAGGTGGTGAATTATGTCTTGCATTATCAATGGACCCATCAAGATCTATCAAGATCAAGATCCCATTATGACATCACAAGTAAACAAAACAAAACATTGGGTTTTGTTTATATATATGTATTGATATTGAAAAGGCGTACTACACATTATATAGAGGAAAGTTAGTAAGATTACTAAGGCACATTGGAGCATATACAAAGGTGGTGGAAGTAATGAACAGCTTGTACGAAGGGAACGAAGTGAAATTTACTCTAGGTGACATTACAAACGGCTGGATGTAAAATCATATAGGAGTTTGACAAGGATGTGTCATGTCCCCAACATTATTTAACCTATATTTAGAGGAACTGATTGTGAGAATTAGGAAGTCAAGTAAAGGAGTAGCAATAGGAGGAGAAAAGTTAGGATGTCTGGCCTATGCTGATGATGTAGTACTGATGGCAGAAAGTAAGGATGAAATGGAGGAGATTTTACACGTAACAAACACGTACGGAAGGGAATGGGACCTGAAGTTTAGTGAAAGGAAATGTAAAGTCATGGAGTTTAACAGTGAAGGTAGGAGTCAGTGGGTGCTTGAGAACAATGTGCTAGAAGTAGTAGATAAGTATATATATCTAGGAATGGAAGTGAACAAGGAACTAATAGACGGTGAAAAGCAGAGGAAAGTTAATGAAGGGAAGGCAAGGAGGATGTCAGGTATGATTGTAAATGGTGGTAACAGAGTCATTAATAATTATGAGGTAGGCAGTAGTTTATGGAAGGGGGTGGCTGTACCCTATTTATTGTCTGTATGGGTCAGAAGTGACTCAGTATAGGGAAGGAGACATCATGAACTTGGAGAAGGCTCAGAACACAGTAGGCAGATGGGGACTAGGAGCTTGTAGGAGCACTGCTGTAGGCCATAAGGGGAGACATGGGATAGAGCACCTTCAGGGAAGGGATAATTAAAGGAAAACTGGTGTTCCACAAGAAAATTGAGAGACTTAATGAAGATAGATGGGCAAAGAAAATATCCCAATAAAATTGATCAAGTAACACTTGGAAGAAGGAACTAGAGAGATGGTAAAGGAGAGAAACTGTGGGAGAGGAATGGAACGAGATGGAGATAAGAGATATCAAAAAGAAAATTGAGAAGAATGGGCTAGTTAAATGGCAGGAGGGAATGGCCAGGAAATCAACGTTGCGGTGGTACAGGCGGAAACAGAAACCAGAGGGGTTGACCTGGCATGTAGGAGACTGGGGTAGTAAGTTACTATATAAAGTAAGCAAGCAAGCAAGAACAGGCACCTAGGAAGTCAATGGAAGGAACAGGGAACTGGAGAACCAGAATTGTAGCTGCAGGGTAGGAGAGAAGGAAACCGTAGAGCATGTCATTGTGGAATGCAACAAGTATAGGAGCCAGAGAGCAAGGTTGATAGCATCAATAGTAACAGTCCTAGGCAGAGAGAATTGGGACAGGAGGCTAGAGCAGGAAGACGGGGCCCTGTGTATGGTGTTAGGGCTGAATGGGGACAGAAAGGAAACAAAGTATTGTTAACTTCACAAAATTGTTTCTAACGCACTGTGCTGGGAGATAAGAACACAAAGGAGACAATGAATTAGGATGATAGTATAATGACCGAAAACTAATGAAAATGTTTTAGCATCCCAGGTGAAATAAACATGGGAAGAGTTGACAAGTTTGTTAACGAAGGAGACGAAGTTGAAAAATGACAGGCATGAGTGGTGGTGATGTAATATTGCATTTACCTCTTTTTGTTGCTACTGACCTTCCTACCTTCTGTATAAACATTCATTGCAGGGCTTGAGTCATTTGGTGTTACTTTATAGGACTGTCTATGCACTTAAAACCCTTTGTCCAGAAATTGTAGTACTAGTTTTAATTCACTTTTTCCTTGTCCTGTACAGATCTATTACACGGACATACTACCGTAACTCTGTAGGGGCTCTGGTGGTGTTTGACGTATGCAACAAGAAGTCCCTGGAACATGTGCCGATGTGGATCATGGAGGCAAAGAGACATATTGAGCCACACAAAGCTGTCTTCATTCTTGTAGGCACAAAGGTTAGTATTGCATAATGATATGTTAATAATGTTAATAGTTTATGGTCCATTTATCAAGAAGGTTACAAACATGATATATTGCAGAACATAATGTCTTGGTTTACAGTAATCCAATATGAGGATAAGTTAGAACTATAAATGATAAAAAAGTTTAAATATATGAAAAAGATATTCAAAAGTATTTAAAAGTACACATAGAGGTAGGTGAATGATGAGAATTCCAATCATTAAGGGAAGATATTGAAAGACTCAGACTACATGTGTATATTAAGCTTCCTAACAATGTACAGGGAGGTCCCGAAGATACGAGCAGTTAGGTTCCACCTGGCATACTCGTAAAGCGAAATCTCGTATAACGAAACACATAACTAATGGTAAAATATAGGTTTGGTTCCAGGACCCCATCAATTAAAAAGAAAAAGAAAAAAAAAAAAAAAAAAAAAACATGTTTTTCAAGCTAAAATAAACTATAGCAAACACAACAAACACACAGCGTCTATATTACCCACACTGTACTACCTATTCTGTAGAAAAAGCATTCTGAAAGAGAAAATAGCACACAAAATAACATAACCACATTAATTAAACATAAAACATGCATAACAAGCAAAAAAGACGTTGTACTGTAGGGGACGCCACGTGATACAAGAGAAGGTCGTGTAGCGGTCCCAAGGTTAGGGCCGCACACCTGCTAAATACCCCTAAAGGTCAGGCCGCGCCATATGTTTAATTACCCTTCAGGTCACGACTTTTTTTTTTTTTTTTTTTTTTTCTTTTACATTTGTGCCTATAGCCTTGCTAGGGGTGACTGACTGCAGGTCCCAAGGTTGGGGCCGCACACCTGCTAATTACCCCTAAATGTCAGGCTGCGCCATATGCTTAATTACCCTTCAGGTCACGGCTTGCTAGGGGTGACCTCACTGGGGTCAACCAAATCCCCCTTTGTCCAGCCCGGGAGTGCATTTTGAACTTGATAATTTTACTCACCCCAGTTTGAATGTCGTATCATTGGATTTTCGATCTCGTATATTGAAAATAGACCCTAATTTACACATCTCGTATCATCGGATTCTCGTATACCGAATGCTCGTATAACGGGACTTCCCTGTATTGTATTCTTGAATTTTGATATCTAGTGGTTCTAAATTTTATATACAGTAATATATCCGTATCTGGACCGCTATTCTCTGGACCTCGCCACTATCCAGACCGGCCTCTGGCAAGAGTAAGATTTCCAAAATATGTCTAAAAGAAATGGATCGTAAAAATCTATTTAAATCGCCTGAACGGTGGATATTTCAAGTGGCCGACGCTTGGTGGCCGACACGGTACTCCCATGTGGCTGGCCATTCTCTGTTTGTTCACCCACCAGTGGACATCAGCTGGATAATGTTGATTGTTTCCGGATCTTCTTTGGCACTATTTGGGGTACCACTATGCCTGGAAGTGCTTTAGTTTTTGTGCTTTGTGGAAAGTGGGCTTAGTCCTCAATGGAACCACCAGGGCCTATTATCCGAGCCAGGACCGTAGCCCAGGGAGTGCTAGGGGGGGGGGGGGCCAAAAAGTCATTAGCCTCTCAAGATTTTTTAGAATTAGAAGCATATATGACTTGCCTACATACAAGGCAAAAAATACGAAAATTTAAGCCAGATTTATTTTTTTCTAAACTATCTAAATTTCTCTTTCTAAACTTCTGCAACATTTGTGGTCTTAGATCTAACTTCAAATCTGTGGAATATCTTCTCTCCTCCACTAACCTAGGGGAGGTGGTGGCCGAGTGGTTAACATCTTGGAGTGGTGAGCTCAATGTCCCGAGTTTGAATCCTGTTGGGGGCAACTCTTTCGACCTTCTTTAATGCAGTCGTTGAGCCTGGTAGCTGTGCAGAAGGTCCTGAGTTCAAGTCCCAACAAGGAGCAACTGTCAAATCCATCGTTGAGTGGCCAAAGAAACCCGCATGATTTATTTATTTTTATTATATTTTTATTTTTACGTTGAAGCCTATAGCACCTGTAGGTTATTTATTATCATTCTGGAGGGACGTGATGGTTGGCCCTCTGCCCGTTGGTTGGCACAGGCTAGATTTTTATAGTGACACCTGTGATGTTATAGGTGAAGGTCCGTTTTCTGTGAGTGTCTCAGTTTTAGGCTCAAGCTGCCACCTGTTGTCCCTCCGCCGCACTTGAAGTTGCCATCGATGGAACAGGAATGCAGCATGCGGGTTGCTTCGGCCTTTCGACGATGGATTTACAGTTGCGCCTTGGTGGGACTTGAACTCAGGACCTTGTGCTCACCTCCCAGGCTCTTGTCGACCATGTTAAAGATGGCCGAAAGAGTTGTGTCCCCGGCAGGCTTCGAACTCGGGACATCGAGCGTACCACTCCAAGACGCTAACCACTCGGCCACTGCCTCCCCCAAATGATGCATACCTGTTCTTTCAACTGTGACTACAAGTGCTGTGGAGGAAACACCAGATGGTAACATGAGCCTGACTGAAGATCCGAACATCACAGAAAATGGGATCTTCAGCTATAGATCACAGGTGTCACTATAAAAATCCAGCCTGCACCACTAACAGGCGAGGGCCAACCATCACAGCCCTCCAGAATATGCAGGGCCAACCAACCTAAACCCTCAAAGAATAAATAGCCTACAGGCACTGTAGGCTCCAACATAAAGAAAAAGAAAAAAGAAAAACATACATCCTCTGAATAAAATCTTCTATTCCTCACTGAAACCCAGGTGTCTGAGCACTGACAGCACTACCACTTCTGTTCCCTCTTACTTACTCTATTCTCATTTTTAATCTAAAGCTGGCTGTTGCGTATATGTACGCAACAACATCATTTGCTCTCGTGCTCACGGTCTTGTATCTTCAATATTTTCTACCATCTGGCTTCTACTTCAATGTCACTCTCTAACTAAATTCATCTGTACTGTATATCTTTCACCTAACTCCTCACATCATGTAAAATTTTTCGACTATTTAACGTCTAAAGTGGAGCACGTTTTAACTAATTTTTCTTTTCCTGAAATCTCCTTTTTGGGGGATATCAATGTTTACCACCATGTTTGCCTTGCATCCTCTTTCACTGACCAGCCTGGCGAACAAAACAAAATTTTTGCTATCCCTAATAACCTAGAGCAGCTGGTGCAGCACCCTACCCATATTCCTGACTGCCTTGAAGACACGCCCAATATTTTGACCTTTTCCTAACATCTAACCCTACAGCTTACTCTGTTAAACTATTCTCTCCGTTGGGCTCCTTCGATCACAATCTTATTTCTGTAATCTGTCCTATTGCTCTAATGCTGCCTTGGGACCTATCTAGGCAGAGGTGCTTCTGGCATTACACCTCAGCTAAGTCGTAGGACCTAAGGCAGTATTACTCTGATTTTCTATGGTATGATTATTGCTTCTGTGTCAAGATACCCATCTCTTTGTGCAGAGTGCATAACTGAGGTCATTGTCTCTGTCATGCAATCATACATTACACACACTTTCTCTAATCCTAAACCAGTAGACCTTGGTTTAACTTAGTTTGTTCTCGTGCTGTCCAAAATAGAGAGGTGGCTCACAGATGGTACCGTAACCATCCATCTCCTGAAACTCGTGTTCTTTATATTTCTGCCCGTAATCATACCAAATATTTTTTTAAACTTACCAAAAACTCCTTCATTCTTAGAAAATGTCAAAATCTTTCTGGATTAAACTCCTCTCGTGACTTCTGGCACCCAACTAAAAACATCAACAATTTTTGTTCTGCATCTTTCCCTCCTATGCTTCACCCAGATGGCTCTACAGCTGTCTCATCTATTTTTAAAGCTGAACTCTTTCCTCAAACCTTTGCTCAAAATTCCACTCTGGTTGATGAAGGGCTTGTTCATCCTTCTCCACTCTCTGACTTTATAATACTTGTTATTAGGATCCTTCGTAATGATGTTTTCTTGTATTACAGGATGGATATAACCTTGTTAGAATCAGTGCAGAGAAGGATGACCAAAATGATAAATGCGATGCCTAACTTTAGTTATGAGAAGAGATTGAAGCTATTCCATTTACACTCACTCGAGAGGCGTAGAATAATGGATGATCTGACAGAAGTTTTTTAAGTGGATAAAGGGATACAATAATGGAGATTTAGGAAAAGTTCTTACGGCTAGCAATCAGGGTAGAACAAGAAGTAACGGATTCAAGCTGGAAAAGCGTAGATTTAAAAAGGAAATAGGGAAGACTGGTTCACAAATAGGGTGGTAAATGATTGGAATGGACTCAAGTCGTCAGGTTGTCAGTGCGGACTCAATAAGGAGCTTTAACAGGAGGCTGGATAAATTCATGGATGGGGATGAAAGGTGGATGTAGGTAGTGTTAAGTAACAGGAACTACCACGAATAGGTCTCGCGGCCTCTTGTAGCTTCCTTATTTTCTTATGTTCTTAATGTGAATGAGTGTCATGTGATGGAAATGGGATAAAGTGGAAAGAGGTACAAATGGCCATACGTAATGGGAAATGAAGTAATTACAAAGGTTCATGAAGAGAAAGACCTGAGATTCGTAATACAAGACAACCTACAACCAGAAAAACATACAGAAAATATTTGGAGACACGTACAGGATGTTGAAGAATATTAATGGCATTTCATTACATGAACAAGAATATGATGAGAAAGATAATTACTACAAGTATTCGACCAAAAATGGAATTTGCTGCCATTGTGTGGTCCCCATATAAAAAGAAGCATGTGAAAATGTTGAAGAGGATACAGAGAATGGCAACAAAGATGGTACCAGAGCTAGAAGAACTGACTATGAGGAAAAATTGAGAGAGATAAAATTGCCAACACTTGAGCAAAGAAGAGAAAGAGGAGACTTAATAATAATCTATAAACTGATAATTAGGATGGAAGAAATAGAAAATGAGAGACTACTGACTCAGAGTTGTAATGCTAGAAATACCTAGACGACCGCTGGCCAAGCGGATATATCAGTTTCGTCTAGTGGTACCGCCCCAGCCTGTAGTGCCGTGATGTCTATATAGTGTGAGTTCGAGTCTCACCAAGGTCAATATGTAATAATGGGATATAAGATTTATTTCCCAAATTGTGATTGTTACCCTGTCAGTGTGTCTGTGAAAGGATTCTTCTTACAGGATTCATATGGCATAATAAAGGGCCCAGGTCAGTGTATCGCTCTGTCAGTTTTACTTACTTCTTCCTATGGATCGGTACATTAGTTCCCTGTTCATAGCCCCCATGATCAGTGATTACATCATCCTTACTTCTAGTCATAAGGGCTACAGCTCCCCCTTCGACATTCCCTTCAGAATAACATCATAACGGCAGAAGAGAGAAGATTAGAAGAGTGACGTGTTTAAGTGGCTGTCACGGCAGAGTCACCGGCATTACAGTGGTGGCTTTGGTGTAGATGAGTGTACCCTGAACCCTGAGTGTAAATAGAGAGCGGAGAAATAGGGTGTTCAATAGGATATCTCATCACGAACTCGTGTAAATTGCTCCTCCAGAGACAAAGCCTAAGAGATGTGTTTCGGTTCACGCTACCATAATACAAGACATCATAATTCGTTAATTAAATCTTTGAGGGGGAGAAAAAACTATGTAATGCTAGAAATGCCTAGACGACTGCTGGTCAAGCAGATATATCAATTTTGTCTAGTGGTATGGTACCGCACCCGCCTGTAGTGCCGTGATGTCTATATAGTCTGAGTTCGAGTCTCAGCAAGGTCAATATATAATAATAGGAGATAAGATTTATTCCCCAAATTGTGATTGCTACCCTGTCAGTGCATCTGTGGAAGGATTCTTCTGACAGGATTCGTAAGGCATAATTAAGGGCCCAGGGCAGTGTACAGGGAGGTCCCGAAGATACGAGCAGTTAGGTTCCACCTGGCATACTCGTAAAGCAAAATCTCGTATAACGAAACACATAACTAATGGTAAAATATAGGTATGGTTCCAGAACCCCATCAATTAAAAAAAGGAAAAAAAATGACATGTTTTTCAAGCTAAAATAAACTAGTGTATAGCAAACACAACAAACACACAGCGTCTATATTACCCACACTGTACTACCTATCCTGTAGAAAAAGCATTCTGAAAGAGAAAATAGCACACAAAATAACATAACTGCACATTAATTAAACATATAACATGCATAACAAGCAAAAAAGACACTGTAATGTAGGGGACGCTGCGTGATACAAGAGAAGGTAGTGTAGCGGTCCCATGGTTGGGGCTGCACACCTGCTAATTGCCCCTAAAGGTCAGGCCGTGCCATATGCTTAATTACCTTCAGATCATGCCTTGCTAGGGGTGACCTGACTACGGTCCCAAGGTTAGGGCCGCACACCTGCTAATTACCCCTAAATGTCAGGCCACGCCATATGCTTAATTACCCTAAAGGTCACGGCTTGCTAGGGGTGACCTCACTGGGGTCAACCAAATCCCCCTTTGTCCAGCCCGGGAGTGGTAGGGTGCGCATATTGAACTTGATAATTTTACTCACCCCAGTTTGAATGTCGTATCATTGGATTTTCGATCTCGTATATTGAAAATAGACCCTAATTTACACATCTCGTATCATCGGATTCTCGTATACCGAATGCTCGTATAACGGGACCTCCCTGTATAACTCTGTCGGTCTTACTTACTTCTTCCTATGGATCAGTACATTAGTTCCCTGTTCATAGCCCCCATGATCAGTGATTACATCATCCTTACTCCTAGTCATAAGGGTTGCAGCTCCCCATTTGGCACACACAAAAAAGTATATCTTGATACTGTAAAAACAAAATGTGAAGTATTGCGGCAGAGTATAAGTACGGAAAAATTGTTAGAGAATTAAATAGGTTTCCATATTTTCGCGGGCTTGGACTCGGCAGGTGGTAAAAGGGATCTGGGCGAGAGCTGGCGGAGGAGCTCCAAGTAGTCAAGTCTCTCTTGTGACAACATGCTGAGAGAACCATCCACCATCCTCCCTCCCTCCCTCCCTCCCTCCTCCTCCCTCCCCCTCCTCCCTCCCTCCCTCCCTCCCTCCCTCCCTCCTCAGTACCACCTAACAACATAAGTTGTTAACATAACATCCGGACGAGTCGGGTATTAGCAAGTCGAGTGGTAGCATTCCACCCAGCAAGTCAGGAGAGCTGCCAGATGTTTTTCTTTCTTTGATCACAAAGGACTGGCCAAGAGCACAAAAAAAACAGGTAACACAAAGCCTGCTAAGTTGCCAGTCACTATAAAGAAGACAGTAAGAGAATAAAAAAATGGGGGGTGGGGGGCAATTTAGTTCGGGAGGTGTCTTGTCACTCCTCTCTTGAAAAGATTTAATTCGTTGGAAGGTAGAAAAATAGAAACAGGAAGAGAGTTCCAGAGTTTACCAGTGAAAGGAATGAAAGAGTAAAGATACTGATTAACTCTTGCATTAGGAAGATGGACAGAATAGGGATGAGAATGAGTAGAAAGTCTTGTGCAGCGAAGCCGTGGGACTGGGGGGAGGCATGCAGTTAGCAAGTTCAGAAGAGCAGTGAGCATGAAAATAACGGTAGAAGATAGCAAGAGGAGCAACATTGCGGCGGTGATTTATAGATTGAAGACAGTCAGTCAGAGGAGGGGAGTTGATGAGACGAAAAGCTTTTGACTCAACCCTGTTTAGGAGAACTGTATGAGTGGATCCCCCCCCAAACATGTGCGACATACTCCATACATGGGCGGATAAGACCCCTGTATAGAACAAACAATTGGGAGGGAGAAAAAAATGGACGCAGATGCCACAGGACACCTAACTTCTTAGAAGTTGTTTTGGCAAGAGATGATGATATGTGAGGTTTCCAGTTCAGATTCTTAGTGAAGGATAGTCCAAGAATGTTCATTGTAGAAGAAGGAGATAATTGACAGACAATGACCTCAGTTCTGCGCTCTGCACAATGAGATGGGTCTCTGACTTGGAAGCAATAATCATTCCATGGAAAATCAGACAAGTACTGCCTTAGGTCCTCCCACGTAGCTGAGTTGAAATGCCTGAAGCACCTCCGCTTAGGTGGGTCCCGAGGCGGTACCGGAGCGATAGGACAGGTTACAGAAATAAGATTGTGATCGGAAGAACCCAACGGAGAGAATAGTTTCACAGAGTAAGCAGAAGGGTTAGATTTATCTAAGGGAAGATTTATCCTCCATCCTCTCAAGAACACGACTGAAGGCAAGTGTCATCTCTCTGAGGCTCGCCTGGTGTATGAAGTGGGTTGCCAGATACAACTAAAATATTTCTTGCTATTTTCTACCGCTATTTTCATGCTCACTGCTCTTCTGAACTTGCTAACTGCATGCCTCCCTCCCTCCCGTGGCCTAGCTGCACTTTCTACTCATTCTTATCCCTATTCTGTCCATCTTCCTAATGCTAGAGTTAGCCAGTATCTTCACTCTTGCATCCCCCTCACTGGTAAACTCTGGAAATCTCTTCCTGTTTCTATTTTTCTGCCCTCCTATGACATAAATTTCTTCAAAAGAGGAGTGACAAGACACCTCCTGAATTAAATTTGCCCACCCCCTTCTCTTACTGTCTTCTTTATAGGGACTGGCAACTAAGCGGGCTTTTTTTTTGCTTTTTTTTTGTGCTCTTGGCCAGTCCTTTGTAAAATATAAAAAATTAAAATAAAAGCAATTTATGAGTGAGACAAAACTCGTCGTGAATCTTAAAACTATGAACTGCGAAAAATCATGATTTTATTGCTAATCACAGCATCATACGACCTGAGGCACCTTGATTGAATAAGCAATCGCCTCGCTGTAAAGGTTAAGCAATGTTTCGCTACGAAAATCTCTAACTTACCAATGAAATGTAATGATACCATTCCTGCTTCTCCGTGTAGTGGTCAAAATGACCATCTACACCGTTGTCACCATTATGTAGTGCCCACCTTGGGAGTGTACTCTACAGTCCTGGTTACTCCGCTGCCACCACCCACATTAAGTGGGAAAAAATATATGAATGAACAAAAATAAAAGATTTAAGAAAATATGTAAGTACTGGTTGGAAACTGAATGACAACGCGTTAATATATTTCTAATTATAATAAATTTATACTGTCTCACTTGGTAATTATTATACATTCACAAGTTATCTTAATATTAAGTCTTTCTTCCCTCCTAGCGATACGCACGCGAAATGCTCAAGTCGTTATCCTAATATAGTTTACTATCTTTGGTAACTTCGGTTGCACTGTCACCACATTAACGATATGCACATGTAATGCTCAAGTCGTCATCCTAATCTAGTTTACTATCTCTGGTAACTTCAGTCGCACTGTTACCCCTTAACGATACACACATGTAATGCTCAAGTCGTTATCCTAATATAATGTATACGTAGTCTATCCCACTTCCAACGTTTCCCTCTCACTTATTTTTCTATTTCCTTCTTTCTCCTTGTCCTCACACGGCTGGCTGTGACATGTTGTAGTTGCCCCCTCTGCTAATTTGTGAGCGCTTGGCCCCCTGGTCCGCCAACAGCATCCTATCTTGGGACCCTTTACCAAGGGCGAGAATATCACCTCCCCACAGGCGACTTAACTCAATGAACGTCGAGCTGCTTCTAAAATTATCCTAACCTAGAATCCCCGTTCTCACCTCGTTTCGCTACGTGTCTAATTACTACTGGCTTAAAATATAAGCCTAACCAGTGATTCAGGAATGAGGCGTGGAGGAAAATTCCTCGTTAGCTTATTGATACTTATGTGTTATTTCATCTCTTCCCCTATTAATGTAATTTCTCGCGTTACATAGCTTCTTCCCCCCGAAAAAAAAATTCCTTATGCCTCAGTCCTTCATCAAGCATCC
Source organism: Chionoecetes opilio (assembly GCA_016584305.1). Classification (NCBI taxonomy): domain Eukaryota; kingdom Metazoa; phylum Arthropoda; class Malacostraca; order Decapoda; family Majidae; genus Chionoecetes; species Chionoecetes opilio. The sequence continues at coordinate 197,421 of JACEEZ010005988.1, forward strand.
TACCGGATATCTAACTAAAAATAATAAAAAAAAAAATTATCATATATATCACACATAATTTCATATAAATTTTCTTAGGATCTTCTATCACTTACAAACAAATATTCTCATCCTGCATTTTCCAATTCTTCCAACAAATTTACAACAAAATGAGATAGTATGTATTCTTAACTTATCACTTCCCTCACCAAGAGTAGATTTGACCAGTTTGGGGAATACGTATTTAATGTAATGCCTTCACTCCCTTGAAATGAGAACCTTCTCACTTTCTCTTATTTGTCAAGGCCGAAGCCCTATAGAGTCGCGACTGGACTCGTCCCTCTAGTCTGTAATGGTTATTTTCTTTTACCCCACTAATCCTGGGCGTAGGTGCGTAGGGAGAAATCACGACTGGATTTACTCCATACCCTCAATACTTGGGATAAGGCTCACCTCCTTTGCGAGGCATACATACTCCTGCGTCTATCACCCAACGAGCGAAGCTCAGAGCCAAGCACATCCTTGGGTCTAACGACAACCTAGCGGGTTTAGTGTTCAGTGCAATCTGTGTGCACCCTCTAAAGCAAGAATTTCTAACCTTTACATTCTTTCTAGGGGACCTTCATCTCTCTCTCTTTCTCTCTCTCACGAGAGAAAGTGGTGAAAGTTAATCTCTTTCTCACGAGAGATTAACACTTCTGTCATTATAATAAGCACGTATCTCTTCACTGGCCTCCTCTCTCAAGATGGTGTTAGTGTACAAATTCCTCCTCCATTACTACCACTCTAAAGCAAATTTTCTAAGGTGGCCATTACTGCCACGACAACCCGTAAAGTTGCTTACTTGTAGGGCGTCTAGTTCTACATGAGCTGTTACCTCTATCCTAATGTTAATCTAACCGTAAGGTACGGTAACCTAACCTTACCGCACCTTTTACATGACATCCTGCCCTACATTAGCGTTAAGTGTGGAATACAAGCCCCCTATCCACACATTCATCATCCATCCACTTCCACACACATCACTATCCACTTCCACTCGGCATCATTCCACACTGCATCCACACGTGGATGTAGTGTCACATCACCCACATCCACACTACCTTCACGCATCCTACATCACCCATAAACACACTGCATACGCGCTACCCACATCACTTTCATGTTCAACAGCGGGTCTGGGGTGTGCATGTTTCATGTTGCGCCCTTTCACTACTCCGCTTCGGCTTTTCCAGGCCATCACTAATGTCTTTATCAGCGTCTATGTTAGCATGTGGGTAACCCGGGCCTACTGTTACGTTAGTATCATCTACTTCCCCAGCCTGAGCGAACTAGTCATAGTCACTAACGCTACTCTATACACCTATATGTACACCTATACTCTGTACACACCATACTGTACAGTATGTGATCACTAGGTAACTGGCACTTGAAAAAACCAACAACTAGCAAGGTGTTAGTTAGCACGTGGGTACGTGGATCCATCGAATGGATCCAAATCGCTGTCACCATTATGTAGTGCTCAAAATGACCATCTGAACCGTTGTCACCATTATGTAGTGCCCACCTTGGGTCTGTCATTATAATAAGCACGTATCTCTTTCTCCTTGTCCTCACACGGTCTGAGCGATACGTGCTTATTATAAGGACGCGCTCATATTCAGGTGTTAGATCCAAAACCATGTAGAGGAGTTACATATAGGTATCCGGAGAAAGCTAAAGAACTACAGGAGAACCTCGTTTAACCGGCATTTAAAACAACGGCAGCCTCAAAACAACGGCACTATTCGACCCAGGCTTTTTTTTTTTTTTTTTTTTTTTTTTTTTTTTTTTTTTTTCCCCACTGATAAACTCTGGAACTCTCTTCCTGTTTCTATTTTTCCACTTTCCTATGACTTACATCTTTTCAAAAGAAGAGTAACAAGACACCTCCCGAACTAAATTGGCTCACCCCACTTTTTTATTTTATTCTCTGACTGTCTTCTTTATAGGGACTGGCAACTAAGCGGCCTTTGTGTTACCCATTTTTGTTGTGCCCTTGGCCAGTTCCTTGTGATGGAAAAAAAAAAAAAAAAAAAAAAAAAAAAAAGGGATTTTGGGGGATTCCATAAGAGTAACTCTCAAAACAACGGCAAAATGAGTTATCCGGCATGCGCTCCCCCCCGTGGGTGCCGGATAAACGAGGTTCTCCTGTAATAGCTAAAATGTTGAGAGAAATGTTAGAGAAGGACATAATAGAAAATCCCACCGCTGCCACCATTATGTAGTGGTCAAAATGACCATCTACATCTGGATGCAGCCATATGCAGAGCAAGCCTGTATGATGCCAATATGTAGAGGTCTGTTAGTTGTGCAGGTCCCATCAGATGAGCAATGTTTTGACTGAACTTGAGGTCTTCGGAGCAGAGGGGCTGGGCCAGGATGAGCTTCACTGATGTGACGTCATGGCCTCTCCTAATATTATACCTCCATGAATTTCTTCACTCTTTCGTCCTTGCGGGTTGAACAAACGACAGTGACATGCAGTGTTGCCTACAGGGTGGTCAAAAAAATTTTATTTTAATTTTATATTGAGTACATGATAGGCATTCATCATGTAATGAGATCTCTTTTAGTAATCCATAATACAAGCATGACGAAAGTGCCTACTGTGTGAAAAGGAAATTGAGACCATTGAAAAATATACAAATAAATCTTTTCATCCTAAATGTGACATGTCATCTAAGGAAGGGAAAATTTTATGGATAAAAACCTCATGGAAGCCACACTTAAAGTTATCTTGTAGAAGCATTTACATATATACCAAGTGTCATCCGTACAGTGGTCAATACTCGGCTGCAGAGTGGAAGCATCATTCCGTCCCATGCGTTCCGTGATCCAATCACAAATACAGAAACCACCACACTGAATCACTCACACTACCCACAAGTCATGTTTATGTTACAAAAGGATGTTCTGGGGTTGAAAGCCTCACCAAAACCTTTTGGTTAGCCTGATCACAGCTGAACATAGTAAACATAAGAATAAAATAGTGTATGGCTTCAGATATGATGCCAGTAGAGTTTCCTAGTTTGTAATTTTTCATGTATATTTTAACATCTAAAGTTATAAATACATTACATTACTCTTGCACTTTCATATGGCTTTGCTTTGACTTTACTACCTATATACAAACCAAGCACAGTACTCTACCCTATTCGCACTACAGTAAAAGGCAGGTTTATTTTTTTTTTTTTTTTTTTTTTTTTTTTTTTTTTTTTTTTTTACACACACACACACACACACACACACACACACACACACACACACACACCTACAGCACGTGTAGGCAGTGAGCTACAGGGGTGGGATGGTAGGCCCTGGAGGCTCACTCGAGGGCTGTGATGGTTGGCCCTCGCCCGTGGTGGCGCAGGCAGGATTGTTATAGTGACGCCCAGGGCCGGATCAAGAGCTGTGGAGGCCCTGGGGCTCAGCTTTTGTGGGGGCCCTATATTCGCACGAAAATTAAGCACTTTTGTGGGTATTTTGAGGCCTATGTTTGGCAAAGAATTGTTAATGCATAGACTGGTATTCAGAGATAAAAGATGAAACAGAGACAGACAAATATGTTTTGGTTTTGTAACTTGCCAATGTTTTTAATATTACTGCTTAAAGCTAATGTACATATAGTGGGGGCCCTTTTGGTGGGGGCCCTGGGGCTAGAGCCCCGGTAGCCCCCCCCCCTTAATCCGGCCCTGGACTGACGCCTGTGATTAGAGGCTCATGCCGCCCCCTGTGTCCTCCCATGCACTCACAGTCGAAGGTGGAGTTAATGGACAGGGCATGTGGGTGTTCTTAGGCCACTCGACGGTGCAGAAAGATTTCAAGTGGATTTATGGGTCTCACTCGGGATCGAACTCAGGTCTTCGAGAACGCCACTCGGTGACGCTAACCACTCTGCTACCTCCTCACCTAAACTGCATCTCATGGTTTTCACTCGCCATATCATGCCCTCACAACCTCTTGTGTGAACATGTAAACAGAAAGTCGGCAAAAAATAATGTATCTCGGCATATTGCTGTTATAACTGCATCTCTTCGCTTACACTCGGCATATCGTCAGTCGCATAAAGTCGTATTTTTGTCCTTCTGATCTTTTCCTGCAGGCTCAGGCTCTTCAATTTCATTCCCTTCCTGCTGGAGACACCCTTGCGTGATGGAGCTGACATCTTGAAATACAGTACTGTATGATGTAATCCCAAAACACGTAAAATAGGTGGCAAAATAAAGCAAAGGTTGGGAACGAGCATGTAGGCTGTCAGCTGAGCCGTGTTTATGTCGTCAAAGCACCGTCTTGGATACGAATTCCGTTTTTTGTTGAAATTGAAAAAGGATTGGTTTCTGCTTCAAAAACACAACAAGCTTGGTAGGAGCCAAAATAATAATCAGTGCAAAACATTGCAAACAATATCACAAAGTAGTATAACACACATTTCAGCAAGTGTTATTGGATTGGGATTCGTAATCCAAGACGGTGCTTGGACGACAAAAACATGGCACAGCCTACGCACTGGTTCCTGACCTTTGCTTTAATTTGCCACCTATTTTAAGTGTTTTGGGATTACATCATACAGTACTGTATATCAAGATGTCAGCTCCATCATGCAAGGGTGTCTCCAGCAGGAAGGGAGTGAAATTGAAGAGCCTGCGGCCCTGAGCCTGCAGAAAAAGGTGAAAGTGCTGGCAAGGATGGATGCAGGTGCGTCCATGCGTGCTATTTGTGCTGAGTTTGATATCAAATCCAGCACATTCCATTCTACCCGTTCACTGGTAAGTGTAGTTTTTATGCTTTTACATTCTTTTTTTTTTACCCATATCAGAGGAGGACATTGCATAACTCGGCACATTGAATAACTCGGCAAGGGCCAGAGCCCCTATCGTGCCGAGTTATAAGGCTTTTACTGTATTTTGATTGAATTATTTATCCTATATAACTGTCTGCGTACCTCTTCCACCTCTTATTGCAGGTAACCAAAATTTCAATATATGTATAGGTATAGATGGGGCATACGCTATGATGCGCGTGGCCTCGGTGCTCATCTCCATCGCATTAGCCTTTGAGCCTGTGGTGGGTGACAACCCGTTACCCCGGGACACAAGGCTAGTGTGACATCCGGGTTACCACAGTTACCTACCCTAGGTTTCCCCAGGTACCTATTTATCAATCCTGAAAGGGAGGAAGAACAGCTGGGTGGGTTGGCGCTAACTTGCCCTGGCCCGGATTCGAACCAGGTCCCGCAGATTCGTAGCTAGCCGTGCTAGGCACTACACCACGGAGGTGACAGGGCGATATCAATATATAGGTGCATAAGATATATTTTCATTTATTATCTGAGATGCTCAGAATAGAAAGGGCGAACTCTCCACCAAAAGAAAACAAAAAGGGATTGTATGTACCACCAGAAGCGCGCCCCTTTCTTCTATCCGCTGGTGAGTTCGCCTGTTTGTTAGTGAAAAGAGGAGGTCAAGAAGGCGAGTTGAATTAATATAGCTTCCCCGGTCCTGGTGCAGTTAGCTGGCTATGGGTAGCGCGTTTCAAAATGGAGAGCCATACTCGCCTTCGGGCCTGCTGACTTATAGTAAAGCAATTAACATTTTGAGCCAATCAGCGCCTCGCCTGGCACCCATGGGCCAATCGTTGTGCAGCCTCAGGGCTGCCATGCTCATTGTGTCTCCCCTCATGTCTACTGTGTCGTCCATTTTCGTTCCTTTATACAGAAAATTTGTAAAGATGAGCGGCAGTGAAAGTAGTAATCCTCAGCCTGGTACTTATAGGCATACCAGGAAGCGGGAGAAGTATGTAGACAAGTGAAAGAATGTGCTGGCAAAAAAAAAAGTATCCTTGGCCAGGCCTAAGTGAGCCCCTATACCAAGCAACAGGTGCCTGCCTGTCATGTGGGTGTTTCTGTTTTTTTTTCACATTGTAGTTCCTTTAATTACCATTTCTTGTTTTTCTACTACATAGTTATTTATTTGTTCATTATAGTTTCTACATTTCTGACCATGGTAGTCCTTTAAATCAGTCTGTGCTCACCATACCCGATAATTGACAACCTCTTGACTACTTGGACAATATTTTTAATTATGAATACTTTCCAACAATATTTAATAAATGAAGTGATTTGGCGGGTCAAAGGTGTTTATCATGTTCTGACCCTGAGTAAACTTCAAACGCGTTTTTCTCAAAACTTACTTTTGGTGAGTTTGCCCTTGCTATTCTTAGCGCCTCATAATTTTTGCCCAGTTACTTTCCTAGCGTGCTAATTGATACAAGAAGGCTGTGCATCAAGGTATGCTGATGCATTGAAGTATAATACTGAAGATTTATTTTCTCTTTCAGATTGACATGGAAGATGAACGGGAAGTAAGAAGGGAGGATGCAGCAGCACTAGCAAAGTTCTATAATATCAGCTACATTGAGACGAGTTCTATGCGAGGTGTCAACGTGGAGGAAGCCTTTCGCACCATCACACAAGAGGTGTATAACAAGGTGATTACTCAAACCTCTTTCCTCTGCCCACACTTTTTGTAAATGTTTGATATTATGTAATCCCTAATTTTTCCTTATTGATTGTTCACTATAACATGCTCATCTATTTTGAGTGGTGGAGAGAAATATGGATTTACAGGTCAAATTGAGGATTGAACTGGCCAGGTTTTTCTGGTAGTATTAATCACCATTGTTTATACCTAAATGCTGTAATGGCGCTAGCTCAAACATACTCACTTTGGGTGTGCATTTTCTTGAAAATCACTCATCTTCACACAGTTATTTTCATACCAGCTTTGAACATTCAGTTAACAAAGAAAATATTCCACCAATCTTTAATTATTTTGCCAATGTAAGTGAAGGTATGCATGTCTTAAGGGCCCAACAAGCCACCTCTGGGAAAGCAGTTTTTTGTGCAAAGCTCTTTATTAGGCCTTTCCTATAATCTGGGTTAGGATATGAGGCCATTATGGCACTTGCCGTAAGGCAGAAAACCAATTGAAACAAAGTTTCCTCTTTCGCTCTGTCAACTGGCTGGCTCAGGTGCTTGGTCGACTTACCGAGTCTTAAGGTCCCAATATCCAGCATTTCTGTATGAGGACCCTTGCGGTGACAACTTATGGACCAAAATTTTTTTAATAGGAGGTAATTCCGAGAAAGCATAGATGCTACACCACCAGTTTTTCATCTCAGCTTGGATAAAGAATTACTGCTGCGGGCTTTGTAATGAAACTTATGCTGCTGTTTTGGTTCATTAATATAAGAATGAATTTTCTCATGTGTTTTTGATAACAAAGATAAAGATCAATTGTAAAATGAGAATTGGTCAAAATAATTTGAAGCATGCCACTATCTATACTCATGAGTATTTGAATCAAGGACTAGAAATATACAACTTTTCCTGCACAGAGAGAACTTTCTTGATTCATACATTTATCTAAATACAACTGATGAATACCAACAAAGTATATAAAAAAATTTTATTTTTCCAAGTGTGATGACCCCGGGGGTACAAACTTTTTTTTCGCCAACATTGTTCTTAATCCGGGGGCCCCCCCCCTCCCCCTTTTTTTCCCTAAACCCCTCTTTCTACATATGGCGCGTATCTTGGAGACAGTTTTTGAAGAATTCATATAATATGCTATATTGGGATCCCATGACTTTCTTGTAGATATACTCACCTAAAGACAAGAATAGATTCCTACATTTTTTGTTATTAATGTCCAGATTTTAAGAGAACATTCAGTATGGGGGATATTGCATATTTTAATTTAAAGGGTAAAAATGTGTTTAATATGGAGTTTTGAGTAGTATATGTGATATTTTTAGGGAAAATTTAAAGATAAATAAAAGCACTTCATGAAGAAAGAGGTTGTTATAGGGAAAAATTAAGAAAGAATAATGAATGAATTAAGATAGTCACCCATGGTACCGCATAAAAACAGAAAAAAGGTGAAAATCTAGTACTACAGAAAAACCCTTATAACTGGGCTTGTAAAACTGGAAATTGATTAATGGGTTAAAGGAAAGGGGAAAAAATTTTTTTTTTTATTTTTTTTTTTTATCATCTATGCCTATGTCCAGTAGGAGCCTTTCAGGGATCAGGGGTAGGCCCTAGGGGGTTCACTGGGGGCCGTGATGGTTGCCCTCGCCCTGGTGGCGCAGGCGGATTTTTATAGTGACCCCTGTGATTAGAGGCTCATGCCGACCCCGGTCCTCCGATGCCCCGCAGTCGAAGGGTAGAGTTAGGACAGGGCGGGGTTTTTTAGGCCCTCGCGGTGAGAAGATTTTAAGGGATTTAGGGTCTCACCGGGATCGAACCGTGTTTTCGGAACCCCACCCGGTGACCTAACCACTCGCTACCGCCTCCCCAAAAACTGCTTTTCTTGGTTTTCACTCGTCTTCTGCCCTAAAACCTCTTGTTTTTGAAATGTAACAAAAAGCCAAAAAAATAATGTTCTGGGATTTTGTTTTATTGCATCTTTTGCTTCACTGCTATCCTCAGTCAATAAAGTCGTGTTTTTGTCCTTTGACCTTTCCTGCACCGGTCTTAAAATTCTTTCCTTTTCCTGTGGAGACACCCTTGCGTGTGGGCTGACTTTTTGAAAACAGTTTTTGATGTAGTACTGTTTTTACTTTATTTTTTTTATTTTTTTTTTTTTCCCCATTCAGGGAGGGTTTTGCATAATCGGCATTTTGGAATAACTCGGCAAGGGACGGGCCCCCTATCGTGCCGGTTTAAGGGTTTTACTGTCATGGTAACCTTTCCCTTGAAAACTGGTCGAAAAAAAAAAATCGAAGATAGGTTTCGGACAAATAAATTTTATGGGAAAATTGCCCCGCTGAACAGAATCTGATGTTCAATTAACTCACCCGTCCAGTTTTGAGAACCAGATGCAATTATAAAAAAATATGGGTAAAATCAGCAGAAAATTTTCCCAAATGTTTTCATTTTAAACTCTTAATCTTTCTTTTCTAAACCCTATTTGTCAGTTTTTTGAGTCAGTGTGTTTTGCAGTGAGGGGGGAGGGTGGGGTGCGGGTATTGGCGGTATTGGGGTTGAGGCTGGTGTCTTTTTTTACCTACTGATCTACAGCTATTGACATATTTTAAAACTTTTTATTTTTCTTTGCAGACATGATGTTTTTTGAATTAGGGGGCCTAATTTTAGTTGGGTTTCCGATATAGTCCCTTTGTCCCGGGCGTGATGGAGCGCCGTAATGTGGAAGATGGGACAGTTTTTTTGCATCAGGAGAACCTATTTATCCCCCCCCCGGGGGGGGAGCGCATGCCGGAAAATAACTCTTTGCCGTTGTTTTGAGAGTTCTCTATGGAATAAACCCAAAAATCTTTTTTTTTTTTTTTTTTCATGAAAGGGAAAACCCCCAAGGGCCAAAAAAAATGGGAAAACCAAAGCCCCTTAGTTGCCATCCCTTAAAGAAGACAGTCAGAGAATAAAAAAAAAAAGGGGGAGCCAATTTATTTTCGGGAGGGGTCTTTTTTTCTTTTCTTTGAAAAGATGTAAGCATAGGAAAGTGGAAAAAAAGAAACAGGAAAGAGTT
>JACEEZ010005988.1:211989-226989 GCA_016584305.1 Chionoecetes opilio
GAGAGAGAATTGTGGAACATGAGGCAGTGTTGAAACATTTGCTTTTTGCCAAACATTTCACTTATTAATAATGACCAGCATATGGCCACTCATCAGACAATTAATTGCACTGCACAGTAAGACTACCTTCTACCATCTGTTTACTACATCCATACAGCACAGTCCACAATGATAGATCATGTATTCTTCTAGATTACAACACATCGTGCAAGGGTGGACAAACATACATGATAGGGATATCAGGAATGTAACGTTACAATGTATTATGTGGTAGTACCGTATTTTACGGCATATAAGACACATTTTTCCCCTAGAAAATACCCTGAAAAACACTCGTGCGTCTTCCAAGACGAATGTTGTAACCTCAGTACTTACCTGTTACAAGTATATCGAATACCATAAGACATTCTAATCAACTAATCTGTCTTCACGCTGTGATGTTTACAAGGTACTGACGGGAGCTTTTCCGCCTCGGCAGATTGGCGTCAACAGCTATTGCGTGTATAAGGACCCTTGTTTGTTACATTAGATGAAAGTTTGTCTACTCACATGTATCACAAGTTCTTTTCAGTCCTGGAAATTATCACCCATGGCGAATTCATCAAAACGATTTACTTATATATAATCTCATCATATAAGCTAGAAAATAAAAATGGCTGATGAGCAATGCTGAATGAAAATAATGAATACAGAGTTCTTGTGTGAAAATGACTTTAAAATGAAAATGTTTTGGTGGTCTGTTTTCTTATTATTTTGTGTTATTTTTTTCTTTGAAATTTCTTTTCAAAACCAGGGTGCGTCTTCCAAGATAGAGTGTCTTATAAGCCGTAAAATACGGTATTACTTCAAGAACAATGCTACTGAATTATTGACCGTGATGGAGAAAGATAAGATATCATAGAATTTAATGTGTATTTGAAAGTAAATACAAAGGAGACTCATTTTCCTGATCTACTTGTTGGAGATATCAAAAAGAAGCTCATGTCCAACATCTCTCTGTAGTTTGGTAGAAATCTTTGTAGCCTTGTGATCTTTAATCGAAAATGTGTACTGAAGGGAAACTTCTGGAAAAGTTTGATTTTAAGCTTCATATCTGAAAAGGAAAAATAAGAAAAATTATAAAACCTGTAAAACTAAGGGCCTTATTAATTGCAATACAACTCCTAAACAATTATATTTAAAATCTTATTTCTACACTCCCTCATAATTAACAGGAATTTATCTAGTTCTGTAATGGACTATTTTCAATCTTAAAAGCTATCAATCAATCAATTATTGGGGGCAAACGCCGGGGGGCGCGTCGCCTCGCCCACCCTACAACGCCACTCCCGAGGGTCACCACGCGCGAATTCCCATGCAGGCTCCTTTCCCATACCAAGCAACTCTCGACGAGACATCAACTTGCCCCAGCCACGAGCCTTGTGGGCGCCGCCGCCTTGGCCTCCTCCATGCCGGATTGTCTCATACAGATACAACCCGATGGGAAGGATCGGTTTCAGGGTAGGGTGCCACATGCCCATATAGCCAAAGTTGGCGCTGACGGACTATGCAGGTAATAGGCCTCGATTTAGTCTCACGGTGCAATCGCTGATTTGACATGTAATCATCCCAGCGATACCCCATGATTCTGCGAAGACACTTATTACCAAAGGCATCGATTCGTCTCTTCAAGTCGCTGTTTAGTGTCCATGTCTCACAACCATAGAGTAAGACAGGGATCACAAGCGACTTGAAGACCTGATCCTTGTCCTCCTGCACAGGTACCAACAACGCCAAATACTCGTGCTGAGCGAGTCCATAACACCGTGGGCTATGCCAATCCACCATAAGACTTCTTGACGTGACCCGCCTTCATTATGGACTGCACTACCAAGGTATGTAAAACTTTCCAAGATCTTAGTGTCCTCGCCGTACGCATTAACAGACTGTACTGTTTCATCTAGTAAGCCTCCAAACATCTGGACCTTGGTCTTAAGCCAGGAGACCTCAAGTCCCAAAGGCTTTGCCTCCTCGTGCAGCGCCTCAAGAGACATCACCAGGACCTCCAGCGACTTAGCAAAGATCACTGCATCATCGGCAAAACCAAGATCAGTGATCTTGGTGTTGCTGAGGGATGCTCCACAATCACTTTGATCTACAACTCTGCCCAATATCCAGTCCATACAAATGTTGAAAAGTGATGGGGCAAGGACGCACCCTTGCCTCACTCCTGTATTAACAGGAAAGAAGCTAGATACACCTGCCCCAGACTTCACAACACTCAGTCCAAGAATACAGATCAGTCATCAAACCAATAGTCCTTGCAGGAATCTCGCGAAGTCGCAGAAGATCCCAGAGTGACTGACGATGCACTGAATCAAACGCCTTTTTGAGATCAACATAGGCTGCAAGCATCCCCTGTCGAAACTCACGTCGGCGTTCCACCAGGACACGAAGCGCTAGGATACGGTCCGTTGTTGACTTACCAGGCATGAACCCAGACTGCTGAGGTCTCTGATGCTTCAGCAGATGACTGCAGATCCGCGTCAGCAATAGATGGGCTAGCATCTTGCCTGGCACGCTGAGCAGTGTAATACCGCGGTAATTGTTGCAGTCCTGACGGCCCCCTTTCCCTTTCCAGAGAGGGACGATCAGCCCCCTTTTCCAGTCGGGAGGAATGGTACCTGATTGCCACACGGCAGTCAGGACAGCATGCAACCCGCGGATCATGGCCTCACCCCCAGCTTTGAGGAGCTCCGCACTGATATTACAAACACCAGCTGCCTTTCCACCCCTCAACTTTGCTACAGCCTCTCTGACTTCGTCAAGAGAGGGTGCAGTTTCGTCAATGGGAGGATCGGCATCCACTGCCTGTAACCCAGTGGTGTGCAGCTGCTCAGTTGGAGGGTCCACCGTGAACAACTGCCCAAAGTACTCAGCCCAACGAGCCATCTGCCCATCCATGTCCAACACGAGGCGCCCATCTGCTGCTCGAATAGCACTCGCCCGAGATGGAGACTTGGAACGGAGCTTCTTCAGGGCTCGGTAGGCGGGTCGGAGGTCATTAGCGTTCAAATGACCCTCGACATCCTCAGCGAGACTCCTGACATACCTCTCCGTGTCTCTCCCCAGGAGGGTTTCTAGTCCGGCGTGACAGAGCCCTGTGCTGGTCCTGGTTCCCAGCCAGCCTGGCAGCGCGACTCTCCTCTATTTTCTCCAGAGTCTCCGTCGAGACAAAACCACGCCTTGACCTCGGGCGCTCCCCAATACACTCCTTGGCAGCCTGTAGAGTTTCACGTTTGAAGGTATCCCACAGTTCTACAGGGTCCACCTCGAGCACATCAAACCGATTTGAGACTGCCACCTCATACTCATGGGCACATGTCAAGTCCTTCAGCTTCTCAAGATGAAACACAGTATGGTTACCTCGTGAGATTCTTCTGGACTTGACATGAAGCTTAAGTGTAGCAACAACAAGTTTGTGATCAGTTGCATTGAACTCAGCATTCCGGTAAACCGTGCAGTTCTGGAGTCCTCCAATGAGTACTAATGAGGATGTGGTCGATCTCTTTAGCTATCCCTCCGGCATTACTATACCATGTCCAGTGGTGCAGCTCTGGTCTCTGATACCAAGAACCTGCAATTCTCAGCCTTCTGGACCTCGCAAAATTCAGAAGCAGAGAACTGTTAATGTTTCTGGTACCGGAGTCATACCAGGCGTGGTATGTCTAACAGAAACTAAATTAGTTGAAGAAGACCAAGTAGCAAGTTTTAATAACTATTAACTACAACATGTTGAGAAAGGACAGAAGTTGTAGAAGAGGTGGAGTTATGATAATGACAAAATTAAGGGTGAAAGTAAAAAAAAGGTGGAGTATGAAGAAGGAAGAAGTGAAATAGTGAGTGTACAAATAGAAGTAAAAAATAAAGAAACGCAGACTATAGTTGCAACCTATGTACCACGCAGAACAAATACTTGGAGTAAGGAAGAACATGAGAAAGTATTTGAGGATAGCTACTTTGCAGTATTTAAGTAAAATAATCAAGAGTTGTAAAGATGTACTGCTGGTTGGAGATTTTAACTGCAAGGAAGTAAAATGGAGACAGTTGAAGGAGGAAATGAGAATGCTTGGAGCTTCTTGAGGTTGACAATTGAAAACACGATGACTCAGTGGGTGACAGAAAACACAAGATACAGGGGAAATGATGAACCAACAAGACTCGACTGTGTTGGTATGGACCTAGCAAAAGGAGATAGATTATATTATGTGTGCCCCATTAGAAAGAGTGACCATGTAATTTTAGAAATGGAGACGGAAAAGGATGAAGTTGAATCGTACAAGAGGAGCAGAAGGAACTTTGGAAAAACTAACATGGAAGAACAGAAAATTCTTTAAAGAAATTGACTTTGGAGAAATTGAAAGTGAATTAATGATATGCAAGTGAAATATGATTTTTTTTTTTCTGGGCATATATAAGAAAGGAGTTGAAAAACATGTTCCATTATATACACCAAAAGAAAAAGGAAAGTAGAAATGGTTTAATGGAAGATGTGAGAGGGCAAAGAGAATAAGGATGAGGCATGGAAAAGAATGAAGATAAATCGGACTCAAAGAAATAAAGACTGTGAATTAGCAAGAAATGAATGTGTGAATAAGGGGGAAGGAAGAGAAGAGATATGAAAAGGATATAGTTGAAAATTGTAAGGAAGAACCTAAACTGTTTTACAGATTTATCAATGGAAGGATCAAGCATAAGGTCAAAGTAGAAAGACTTCAAGAAGGAAATGAGATATATGAAGATCCAAAGCTAATGAGTGAAATTTTACATAAAATTTTCCAGCAAGTATTCACATAAGAACGGAACGAGAAAAAATCGACGGAAATCGTAGACATTGACGGAAAAAGTGCTAGTGTGACGGTGCCTTTAGTAAAATGCTGTAAGAAACAGTTTGGTGGGTACTTAATTCAGTGTGTTGTGAGTAAGTGTTTAAATTAAGCAAAGCCGCACTTTCAAGAAATTGAAAAGAGATTGTAATACGTACTAATATTCAATATTTTAACCCACATACACACTTTCTACAACTAAATCACTAGCAGCACAGGCTCCTACCTTATATATCTTAATATCTGACACATTAAAACTCCTTAAAACCCAAGCATTCCAAAATAAAAAATAAAAAATTATGTCGAGTTGACGATTCCAGCGGCGATAAGCGGTCTGATATGCCATTCTTGCCCGCAAATTTGTCTCATAAATAGAGTCCGTTAAATCGAGGTCCGTTATATCGAGGTTTGACTGTACATATATATTTTTTTTTTTACATTTGTGCCTATAGCACCTGTAGGCAGTGACTACTAAGACCCGGATGGTAGGCCCTGGAGGTTCACTTGAGGGCTGTGATGGTTGGCCCTCGCCCGTGGTGGCACAGGCAGAATGATAAAATAATATGTGTAATGATATTATAATCATCTTTAAGTCATATTTTATCAACATTTTCGTTGTTCATTATTGTTATAACCATCGTATCACCGAGTTCGATCCCCGATGAGAACCAAAATCATTCTGCACCGTCGAGTGGCCTAAGAACACCCACATGCCCTGCTCATTAACTCTACCTTCGATTGCGAGTGCATCAGAGGACACAGGTGGGCGGTATGAGCCTCTAATCACAGGCATCACTATAAACCTCCTGACTATGCCACCATGGGCAAGGGCCAACCATCACTGCTCTAACGTGAACCTTCAGGGCCTACTATCCTGGGCCTTAGTCACTGCCTGCAGGCACTATAGGCACAAATGTAATATATATATATTTTTTTTGCACAATTATCAGCGTTTACCGCCGGTCATAAAGTCTAACAGTGGTAAGTTTCGTAAGTCGGCGAATAGTTGTACGGTAATTGAATTCAGATGACAATAATTATATTGTTGCTTTCATCAACAGATCCAGTCTGGAGAGTTCAGAGTAGAGGAGGGCTGGGATGGTATAAAAACAGGTTTTTCACCGGCCCAACCACTCCTATCCCCTGATGGAAGCTGAGCCAGAGAAGTCAGGATTTTGCTGTTAAGGAAGAATACTATGCATTCACTTGTATGTGTGTGTGTTGACTGGTGTATAGTTTATTTTGGAGAGAAAGGTTTGTCGTGACACAGGGTAGAGAGGGAGGGAGGATTTGAGCGAGATATTTCAGTCAGCTGCATACGTCTTTCACCAGATCAATAAAATATAACAAGATACCAAAGGAACTCTTGTCTAGTCCTCTCCTATCCTATGCTACAAATGTGACTTTTTAATGAAATATTTTATTAAGGCTACTATTGTTGTTGAAGACTAAACTTTTATGTTAATTTAAACAGTAAGGGCTGAACTACTGTGATTTTGAAATGTTATTGTATTTTATGTTTGCAGTGTTCCCTGGCTGGAAAGTTGTACTGTGAAGCCAGTTAAGTATTGAATGTTAATATTTTTGGCTTTACTTTGTTTTTTTCTTTGTGTATATAATGTACATGTATAAATATATATATATACCTATATACATTTTATATATATAAATTTAAACACATCTAGGCGCCTACTCTTTAAGATACCATTGAATACATAACTTAAATATACTTATTTTTGCATCTTATTCTTATTTTTTAGCAACCACACATTGTACATGAGTGCATCTACTGTTTTGGCAAAAGACCTGATATCTGCATTTAATTGCTCACTTCATGTGCTTCATTTACATCAGTAAAACTATAAGACTCCACAATAATGGCATCTAATACCTATTTGAAGATTTTTGTTCAGTCCATTCTCTCTGTTTCTACCACACTGACACACAACACACACACGCACCCTGTCCCCTTTGAGCAAGGTGATGGGGTGTGTGGGATGTGCGAGGTTCCAGCATTACCCGAAGATCGATCACTACAAGCTTCAAGCTCTTTCCAGGAGGGTAAAACTGGAGATCACGAGTCTACCTCGCATGGGCAAGAACGTGGGTGAATACACACGTGCACTTATGCAAGCCTATAGAAAGTGGTCTCCTTGATTTTAGCACAGGCCCACATGTATATTATACTATAAAATGAAGTCAAGAATGTTTTAAATACTCACAGAAGTGACAGAACGTGTATCTTTCAAAACACTTAGGTGGGCACAACATTTTTTTTATGGTAAACATAAATGTTAGTGTTTTTAAGTTATACATTATTTTAAAGAAAAAAATTGTGGCCTCTGAAGAGAAAACTTTAACTACATCGAGTTGTGTATTTATTTTACTATGTTTAATAATGTATATAGATATTGTAAATGTGATTCTTGCTATAATGCTTGAGAGAACCCCAAATGATTGTTTAGGACCTAGCTCATACCAAGTATAACGTCCAAACTTTATAGATGCTCAGATGCTATGGTTGTGTAGACCCTGTCTCCCTAACAGTTGAATATTCTGGCATTCTCCCAAACTATCGTATCAGTAGAAGTGGTGATTCTGATAACTACATTTATAGCTTACATGCATCACATAATCATCCCCCATTTATGTACACTACATCCCGTACATCATGTTACCACCTTGCTCTTATCACCCTTCATAGCCAACTTTTTTCAACCTTATTTATAATTATCACTATATACTACAATATCATCCCAGCTTTAATCCCATTCATTATCAAATAGAAATGTATCTTTTGGTTCTTACCTCTTCACTCTACTTTTCTCAGAATCACTTAATTCACAATCAATTGAAAAGGCTTATGTCTGTGCCTCTAAATAGTCCTTAGCGTTGATTGCCACAACTCACAGTTTATCATTTTAAGCTTCCAGCAATGTTAGGTTTAGTACTAAACCCATTTTTTATTTACTCTGAAGAGTTGCTCACTTGTTTTGTATATCAAGAAGTCAGCATGTGGCAACCGATGGATGGTAAGATAGATAGACAGTCAGTGAATG
This sequence comes from Chionoecetes opilio, assembly GCA_016584305.1. Lineage (NCBI taxonomy): Eukaryota > Metazoa > Arthropoda > Malacostraca > Decapoda > Majidae > Chionoecetes > Chionoecetes opilio. Next base: position 219,914 of record JACEEZ010005988.1, read on the forward strand.
CTGTTGACTGATTCAAATAGTTGGGGTAATTGAATAATCCAGTTTTGTAAATAAGTACCTTAAGATTACATTATCCTTGTGCATTAAGGGTTGAGCGAGATCTTTTAAGGCATCAAGTTTTAGACTCCGAACTTTCTGTAACATATTCTGTATGGCATTTTCCCCTACCCAAGATGTGTCAAGCATGTGCTGATTTGTAGCACCCAATCACCCCCACTCACCATCACAGTGCTATTGTATGCAAGGTTTGTCTAACCCAGAATTTGATACAAGGATGTGATTCTAACAATAAACATGCATAAGTTTAAATAATCTGATGTCCTGATTTAACCCTGAGAATCTTCATGTAGTTCTTCAAGACTAATATTTAATTAATTTGTAGTTTAAGTTTTTAATCATAATTCTTGTCAAAAAAGGTAAAAAAAAAAATATCTTGGGGCAGCGGCCAGTAAAAATAAAAATAAATCATATATATATAAAGCTATCGATATGAACTTTTATGGGGAGTCAAGACCACTAAATAAATAAGTGCTACGGTCCAAAAGTGATTAAGTAAATAATTAATTAATTTACTACATTACAAAGTACTGTATCTATAGTTTCGCATTTATTGCTGTGAAAATATCACATAATTGGTTTGTGGATTTGTGAACATGCAGTTACGGAAATGCAAATTTCAAGAAATTTGCGGACTTGCGGATGCGGAAATGCAAATTTCAAGAAATTTGCGGACTTGCGGATGCGGAAATGCAAATTTAAAGAAATTTGCAGACTTGTGGTTGCGGAAAGTATGGGATGCAGTATGCGGAAATGAGCTTGCGGATGTGAATTTTCACTTGCGTTGCCCACTCACTTCTGCCGCATTGCCATGGTAACTCCCGCCTCATATCGCCCTCAGTGCGTCCACCCAATCTCTGTTTGCTGCTCTCGCTCTCTCTCCCATTCTCGCTCCCAGTGTGGCCGTGGCCTTAGTTAGGCTCAGAGAAATTATCTGCTAGGTCTGAGCCTCAATCCACACTGAGAGCAGGTTTTCCATCTCATTGATCACTTTTCTACATCTCTTGATGATAAAGGTGGACTTTATGATGGTGGAAAGGTGGCATAATCTGCCAGGCAAGGACTGTGGCGTCAGTAGCGTATGTTTTGGCGGGAAGAATGGTGAGCACAGACGTGCCGCCACCCGGGGGACTTGCAAAACGCTGTTCGTATTGGCCGTTTTTCGTGAGTTGCCTTTGTAAGTCAAAGACTCTGTATTTAGATTAATATTTACCAAATTCACAACAATTAATATTCTAATTGCCAGGAACAAAATTAGTCCTGACACTTACGAATGTCTCAGAGGGTTTGTCTGCAGCAGGTGGCTGCCCGTTTATACCATGGTGACAAAAAAAAAAAAAAAATACACTTGCAGACTGTTGTAGTTATTTGGTTTACCAATAATTTGAACACAGTAAAAAAATATTAAGCAAGAGCAAATAGTAACAGCAAATGTCTAGCAAGCACCAGCACTGACCCACAACTGACCATTGGCTGGAGTGGCAACCAATCTTCGATGGTTGCTATGACACACTTAATGACTATTTTTGGAAATTTTAGATTTTTTAATGTGAAAATATAGGATTTCGAATCTGTATATCTATGAAGGTACATTATATCCCTAATCCATTGCTTGGTTTTTTGAATAGGTATTTTAATTTCTACAAATAATATCATGAGGTGTGTGAATGAGAGAAGAATTTTGATGTGCATGTTCAGGTATCATTATGTCTCTTAGATTTATAAACTTTCAAGCATTTTTTGCTTCTGCTTCAAACTTCTTTGGATTTGATCTGTTTATTTATATTTTTCTTGGATGATGCCCCCATGTGTTGGTAAGGTATGTATAGTTGTATTATAAAAAGGTTATATTCTTCAATGAACATATCAGCATATGACAATGTAGCTATGTTAAGTTATCCCAACTATACGGCTGCTGTTTTGTGATAAATCACAAACCAATTGTTGCATTTTTAAATGGAAGCAATAGCCTGTGGTGCAAAAACGGTAGATTTACCTTTAAGTCCTGTCTTACGTAGTTGGAAAAGAGCACTGGTTGCAACTAAACATTGAATTTTATAAACTATTGTGGCTTAAGTTTAATTTCACTTCTCTGAATTAGGCATGACTGCATTTGCATGACATTCTTAGAATAAACTGCAACATGTTGTAGCTGTCCAGCTAAAAAGGAAGAGAAGGCATTGACTGACCTCATCAGGGAATGTTGCATGAGGAGGTGTTTGCATCAGCTATGCTCACACACTGGGTCAGTCCCTGGCTCCAAAAAGTCCCAGAAGGACACACTTCTAGGTGTGGAGAGCCTTGGTAGCACCAATAATACTGTAGAAATAAAAGATATATGAATTTTCATTAAAGATTAACCTATTATAATTATCTTACGCAAAAAAAAGAGGTAAATTTATATATAAGAAAAATAAATGTTGCTTTACATTACCCCTACACAGCAGGTAGCCACAGTGGTGTAGTGGCTAGCGTGCCTGGCTACAAATCTGTGGGCCCTGGTTCGAATCCAGGCCAGGGCAAGTCGGCGACCAGCCAGAACAGTTGTTCTTCCTCCCTTTCGGGGTTGATAAATGGGTACCTGGGGAAACCTGGGGAAGGTAACTGGTAATCCGGATGTCACACTAGCCCTGTGTCCCGGGGTAACGGGTCCTCACCCACCACAGGTTCAAAGGGCAAATGCCATGGAGACGAGCACCGAAGGCCACGCGCAGCATAGCGTATGCGGTATGCCCCCATCTTTACCTTTACCTTACCAGCAGGTAGTTTATTTACTAGCCATGCACCACATGCAAGCCATGCACACTAGCTAGGCAGATTTGCTGCTTTATATCACCCACATTCTATATGTGATCCTGCACATGAATGGGAAAATGTGCATGTCAGGTAGGTGAGAAGTACGAAATTCTGTCAGTTGAAAGTAATGTGAAGATGCTGGAATGCATTTGTACTGCAAATAACGTGAAGTGAATGTACATTTATACTATGAAATGTACTATTTATACTATTAAATATTATTTATACTATTCAGGAACTACCTCGTGTAGGCCTCGCAGCCTCTTGTAGCTTCCTTATTTTCTATGTTCTTATGAGAGTTAGCCAAACTAGTAAAAAATTTACCACACCTCATAATGACAAAATATGACAATGGCTGGGCTTAGCATATTACAAACATCTTGAGGTGGAAGGTAAGAGTGCCAGTAAGTAAAAAAAAGGATGTCATAAGTGTGAGTATTTGAAATAGGCGGGTGGACGGAATCCCTGCTCCGCTGTTTTTTGTTTAGAGTTTGTTTGCAAGCGACTGGCTGGTGAAAAACAAGGGAAGAGAGTTTATTGGTCGGATAAGAGGGGACGCTGGGAGGACGTTTTACTGGAGTCTGGGGATTTGTTCTGTATACGAGGTATGTTGTGCTACATATATTTGTTTTAGTTATGCAGAGATGTATGAAGCATGGTGTAACCAAAGACATTCAACAACAATATCCTTACTCGCGGTCCCTCCAATGCAACTTCTGTTATCCGCCAATGGTGGCGCCGCCGTGCGGCAGGTGTTAAACCAGCCTGCTGGCCCCATTCACTTGCTGCATATGACCAAAGAATATTCACTTCAACTCTTCGCCATTTAAAACTTTGCGAGTCAACATTTACCATGAAACATATCAATTGAAGCGCAATTTTATTAGCTTTCCATTGATATTTTTCGTTTTCTGATAAATGAATTACAACCATGCATACATTACCGTTAACTAAATAAATAACATCATCAATCGGGTAATTTTCCCTATTGATGATGTTATTTATTCACTTATATATTTCGTTTTCTGATCTATGAAATAGCACCATGCATAAATTAGCGTTAACTAAATAAATAACATCATCAATCGGGAAAATTACCAGATTGATGATATTATTTATTTAGTTAACCCTAATTTATGCATGGTTCTATTTCATTTCTCAGAAACGAAATATATTAATGGAATGCTAATAAAATTGCGCTTCTATTGATATGTTTCATGGTAAATGTTGACTCTAAGTTTTAAATGGCGAAGAGTTGAAGTGAATAATAAGTTCATGCATATTTCTTCAAGAGTCTTGTAATGGCATTTCTTTAGCATGTTTTACTGTTTTTTATTTGGTAATATTATAGAACAAACATTTACGAAGATAACATTATATACTGATAAACCATAGTCTATATGATTTTCATTGATAGTCATATGCAGCAAGTGAATGGGCCAGCAGACTGGTTAACTCCTGCCGCACGGCGGAGGTCAATTTCACGCGCACCACAGGGCACCCCGGAGTGAGGTATCTTGTTGTTGAATGTCTTTGGTGTAACCATAACAAGAGTGAGATATAATATAGTGTTGGCTGTTAACAGGGATGGTTGGCCTGTTGTGGTCGGATGAGGCCTATCACTGCTGAAGCAGGAGTTTTGCTGTGTTAAGCAAGGAGATGATCCAAGACTGTGGGGATAGCAGCAACCTTGGGATGCTAAAGGTGTGCTCCATCCAGACCTCGGTGGAGATTTGTGCCTGGGTCTGAAGCTGCAGATGAAGGGGCTTCGGTGATAGGAAAAAAGGGGATTTCCGGCAGATGAGCTGTGCATTGCCACTTATAAGTTGGAACCATATGTGACTGAAGTGTTGTTGTGGAGCAAGGAGGGATATTATGAAGGTTGGCTGTGACATGGAAGTGACCAGCAGGTTGTGCGAGACGGTCGCAGGAAGGTTAGGTGAAGTGGTACGAGTGACGGAGTTAAAGTCTAAGCTACTGTTTGTGTTGAGGACATAACCAGTGTCTGGATATTTTGTGGTATGTGGAAGTGAGGTGTCTCGGTGATGTTAAATAATTGTGTTTTGTAGCCTCTAAGAAGTAAATTAGCATTCTCTGTTATGTTTGTTTACCCGTAAAGCAGGAGATTCTAACTACAATGTATGTATTGAGCAGTTTATTTTGGTAAGGCAAGCCCAGGGTTTGAGAGGTGGGCAGTTTTATTTTATTTTATTTTATTTTGTTTTATTTTAAAAGTCACTCCAGCTCATTACATAAGGAAAGATTTAGGAAGCAAATGAATTAACATCATGTAGCATTTGCCCGTGTGGCTTGGTGAGCTGCCATCAGGTGATGAAGGCTGGCCCATGTAAACATGAAGCCGGCCTTCAAAATTATGATGATAATGATGAAACAGAACAACCTAATCTAATACTATAATTTGATAGCACAGAAATACAGTGCACACCCTACAATCCCTCAGTTCAGCAAAAGTATATAAGTTACACTACCTTGTCACAATCTTGGTGGGGGTAATAAGTGTTCTCTACGCTGCAGATCCATTTGTTGCAATGTGAAGTATCCACCTGATCTTCCCAGTTGCATATCATATTGGTTTGATCCCACACGGTGCCAGGTCCACAAAGCTCCAAAACAGCATTTCCATTGGTGCATTTCCAGAACTGAAAAGATACTTTTCTTTATAAAACTTACCCTTACCTGACCATTCTAATTAATTGTCAGATAACTTAGTTACCGTGTATACTATTATTTGGGGGCAAATGGCAGGCAAGAGCCACTAAGAAAAGTGTCAGATAAAGATGAACAGGATGGCTTCAGGAGGGGGCGAGGTTGTGTAGATCCAGTGTTTGGGTAAAGGGAAATGTGCGAAAAATACACAGGAAATGGAAGAGATCTGTATGTGACGTTTATGCACCTTTAGAAAGCATAGCATGAAATTGACAGAAAGGCAATGTGGCAGATACTTCAGGTGTATGGGGTAGGTGGTAATTTATTAAGACCTGTGGAAAGTTATATATAATATATATATATATATATATATATATATATAATATATATATATATATATAATATATATATATATATATATATATAATATATATATAATTATATATATATATATATATATAAGGCAAGTAAGGCATGGGTGAGGGCGGGTAGAGAGGAAGGGGTATTACTTCCCAGTGAAAGTATGACTGAGACAGATGAGCCATGTCTCCATGGTTATCTATCATCTACATGGATGGAGTTGTGGAGGAGGTGATAACTAGCAGTGTCAGGGGAAAAGAGGATAGACTTGTTTATGGAGATCAGAGACACTGAGAAGTAAGCTAGTTACTGTTTGCAGAGAATATAGGACTTGTGCAGGCAGCAGGGAGAGGCTACAAAGTCTAGCTTTAGAATTTGGATGTATAACAGAAGAAAGCTGCAAGTGAATGCAGCAAGGAGAGCAGTATAAGTGTCAATATAGTGCTGAATGGCAAGAGGCTTGAACAGGTGGAAAAGTTCACATATTTAGGATCAGACATTGAGGGTTATATGAAGGCTGAGGTGAGCCATAGGGTGGGAGAAGGAGCTAAGGTTTTGGGAGCACTGAGGGAAGATTTGGAGTAAGAGAGACCTGTTTTTGGAAGCAGAGATGGAAAGATGGGCATGTTTAAGGGATGGAGAAAATGATGTCAAGGAGGCTTTGAGTCACAGAGGCCTAAGCATTCAGGAGAGTTAAAGGCATGTATGGGACAACGTTTCTGCGTGATGTGGTTTATACAGTTGGCGCAAAAAAACTTAGGATGCCAAAAAACTTGTGGTGGGAATAACGTCCTTAGCTGTTTTGACAATTTCGGTGGGAGCGATTGAATTTGTTTACGTTTTTTGTATATCTGGCAGTGTATTAGGGTTTCTGCTGTAGATTCCTTGCTGCTGCCCGCTCTGTATCTTCCAAGTCATCATAGGAAGAGGTTGTTGTGTTTGGTTCTCCAACCTTCCTACACCCCCATTCGCCCCTCCATCTTCTACCGCCTTTTCCAGGTCTAATAAAGCATTATGCCGGGCAAATCTCCATCAATTGTGAAGAAGACGCATATAGTAACCTTGTATCGAAGTGGGAAAACAATTGACCAGATAGCGAGGGAGATGTGTGTTTCCAAACATACCATCTCGGTGTGGTGCAGGCGGGCGCAAGATGGTGAGTTAAGGACTGTTTAGGCATGGAAGAAAGGATCAGG
>JACEEZ010005988.1:231989-254489 GCA_016584305.1 Chionoecetes opilio
TTAGGAAGATGGACAGAATCGAATAGGGATAAGAATGAGTAGGAAACCTTGTGCAGCAAGGTCGCAGGAGGGGAGGAGGAATACAGTTAGCAAGTTCAGAAGAGCAGTGAAAATGAAATTACCAGTAGAAGATAGCAAGAGATGCAACATTACTTGCGGCGCTGATTTAAAGATTGAAGACAGTCAGTCAGAGGAGAGGAGTAGATGAGGTGAAAAGCTTTTGACTCTACCCTGTTTAGGAAAGCTGAATGAGTGGATCCCCCCAAACATGAGAGACATACTCCATACATGGGTGGATAAGGCCCCTGTATAAAGCTAGCAACTGGGTGGGAGAAAAAATGGACGCAGATGCCACAGGATATCTAACTTCTAAGAAGCTGTTTTAGCAAGAGATGAGTTCATTGTAGAAGAGGGAGACAGTTGAGTGTCATTCAAGAAGAAGGGATAGTTGTCTGGAAGGTCATGTTGAGTAGATAGGTGAAGAAATTGGGTTTTTGAGGCATTGAACAAAACAAGGTTTGCTTTGCCGCAATAAAAAATTACAGAAAAATCTGAAGTTAGGCGCTCTGTGGCATCTCTCTGTGAATCACTTAGTCCCAATTGAGTTGGACGTCTAATGAACGATGTTAAAAATGCAGGGTAGAATCATCAGTGTAGGAGAGGATAGGACATTGAGTTAGACTCAGAAGATCATGAGTGAATAATAGAAAGAGAGTGGGTGATAGGACAGAACACTGAGGAACACCACTATTGATAGACTTAGGAGAAGAACAATGTCCGTCTACAGTAGCTGCAATAGAACAGTTTGAAAGGAAACTTAAGATGAAGGTGCAGAGAGAAGGATAGAAACTGAATGAGGGTAGTTTAGAAATTAAAGATTAGTGCCAGACTCGATCAAAAGCTTCTTATATGTCAAGGGCAACAACAAGAGTTTCACCAAAACCCCGAAAGGAGGATGACCAAGATATAGTTAGTAAAGCTAGAAGATAGCAAATAGATCGCCCTTTACGGAAACCGTTCTGACGATCAGACAGAAGAGTGTGAGCAGATAGATGCAATTTTTTATTTACATCAACGACTTAGATAGTGGGATTAGCAGTAATATCAGCAAGTTTGCTGATGACACTAAGGTAAGTAGGATTATTAGATCACAGTCTGATGTAAACATATTGCAGAGAAACTTAGATCAATTAAATGAGTGGATATCAGGTGGCAGATGGAATTTAATATTGATAAGTGTAGCATAATTAATGTTGGTGAAAAAATCCTGGTAATAGGTACACTATATGCAATGTATCGCTGAAAAGATCTGAAGGTGAGAAAGATCTGGGAGTTCGGATAAGCTCAGACTTCCGTCCTAGGAAACAATGTATTGAGGCTAGAAATCGAGCTAATAGGGTGTTAGGATTCATTACCAGGAGTGTTAAAAGTAGAAGTGCTAAGGTTATTCTAAAACTTTTTTTGGCTCTAGTCAGAGCTCACTAAACTATGCAGTTCTGTTTTGTTCTCCATATTACAGGACGGATATAGCTTTGTTAGAATCAGTGCAGAGAAGGATGACCAAAATTATACAAGGGATGCGTAACTTTAGTTATGAGTAGAGATTAAAGCTATTGTAGTGACCCCAATGTTGGAGTCCTCGCCAGCCGCTTAATTACCCTGAAGGTCACGCCTGGCCAGGTGTGGCGGAGGTGTGGCGACCTCACTGGGCGACCTGACTGTGGTGACCTACTTTCCCCGCACCTCTTGCCTTCGCAATCAGTATCCGGCAGTAACCTTTCGGCCGTCACAGAGACCACACCACGCCTCCTCTCTGTGAGTCCCGTGGCCTTCCTCCGCTGTACATATACATATTTTCGCCGTAATAAACTTGTGTGCGAACTTAAGTGTTTGGTTTATCCAGTGTCTAGCTAAAGAATATACCACAATTGGTGACCTCGAGTGTAGCTACGACGCGATGGATACTAACAGTGCATTCTTCCACCTCCCGACTTTCACCTACGACATTGCCACGTGGTTTATACACCTTGAAGCTTTGTGGGCGGGCTCCCCGGACATCACGGATCTCCACAAGCTTCAGGCGCTTGTTCCCATCCTCCTCCTTACACTCCGAGCTACGTAGAAGGAAGATATACATCATACGCCGGCAGAGCTGGTGTACGGTGAAGACCTGCGACTGCCGTGCCAGTTCACCCCAGTGATGGATGCCAACAACGCTCTTTTCTTCCCCCCGGCGCTTCGGCAGGCGATGGCTGCACTACGGCCCACGCCACCACGTACAAGATCTGTAGACTTTTAAAAGGTCTCTCCACGGCTAAACTGAAATTTTCCTCTTGTGCGCGTGACATCAGCTGCAGTCCAGAGGTCAGCCTCCCTCCAAAACAGGTCGCCAGTCTTGACTCGCACAGACCATATCTTCTGTGCTCCGTTTTCTATGCATGTTCACGGTTCTGTGGTGAGGATTTTTTCCCTTCTCTAATTTTTATTTCTACAGGAGCATAGTACACTACATAGTACCTCATAATTAAACAAAAATTGGATAGTGGAAAGCGGAGGTAGAAGGGAGTGGCCTTCCAGCAAGCAGGTGTGTGTGAGGGCAGGGCAGGACGTGTGGGTGGATGACGGGAACTCTCTCTCTCACACACACACTCTCTCTCTCTCTCTCTCTCTCTCTCTCTCTCTCTCTCTCTCTCTCTCTCTGTATATATATATATGAGTGAGAGAGAGAGAGAGAGAGAGAGAGAGAGAGAGAGATATGAGTGAGAGAGATATGAGTGAAAGTGAGAGAGATATGAGAGAAAGAGAGAATGAATGAAAGAGAGATATATATGAGTGAAAGAGAGAGAGAGAGAGAGAGAGAGAGAGAGAGAGAGCGGCCGGCGCGGCGATTTATTTATCAATCAATCAATCATTGGGGGCATACGCCGGGGGGCGCGTCGCCTCGCCCACCTTACGACGCCACTCCCGGGGGTCACCACGCGCGAGTTCCCATGCAGGCTCCTTTCCCATACCAAGCAACTCTCGACAAGAAACATCAACTTGCCCCAGCCACGAGCCTTGTGGGCGCCCCCTTGGCCTCCTCCACGCCAGATTGTCTCTTACAGATACAACCCGATGGGAAGGATCGGTTTCAGGGTAGCGTGCCACATGCCCATATAGCCGAAGTTGGCGCTGACGGACTATGCAGGTAATAGGCCTCGATTCAGTCTCACGGTGCAATCGCTGATTTGACACGTAATCATCCCAGGGATACCCCATGATTCTGCGAAGACACTTATTACCAAAGGCATTGATTCGTCTCTTTAAGTCACTATTTAGTGTCCATGTCTCACAACCATAGAGTAAGACAGGGATCACAAGCGACTTGAAGATCCGGATCCTTGTCCTTCTGCACAGGTACCGACAATGCCAAATACTCCCGCTGAGCGAATCCGCAATCCGCCATAAGACTTCTTGACGTGACCCGCCGTCATTATGGACTGCGCTACCAAGGTATGTAAAACTTTCCAAGATCTCAATGTCCTCGCCACACGCATGAACAGACTGTACTGCTTCGTCTAGTAAGTCTCCAAACACCTGAACCTTGGTCTTGAGCCAGGAGACCTCAAGTCCCAAAGGCTTTGCCTCCTCGTGCAGCGCCTCGAGAGCCATCACCAGGACCTCTAGCGACTCAGCAAAGATTACTGCATCATCGGCAAAAACAAGATCAGTGATCTTAGTGTTGCCGACGGATGCTCCACAATCACTTTGATCTACAACCTTGTCCAATACCCAGTCCATACAAGCGTTGAAAAGTGATGGGGCAAGGACGCACCCTTGCCTCACTCCTGTATTCACAGGGAAGAAGCTGGATACACCTGCCCCACACTTCACAGCACTCTCAGTCCCAGAATACAGACCAGTTATCAAACCAATAGTCCTTGCAGGAATCCCTCGAAGTCGCAGAAGATCCCAAAGTGACTCACGATGCACTGAGTCAAATGCCTTTTTGAGATCAACATAGCCTGCAAGCATCCCCTGTCGAAACTCACGTCGGCGTTCCACCAGGACACGAAGCGCTAGGATACGGTCCGTTGTTGACTTACCAAGCGTGAACCCAGCCAGACTGTTGAGGTCTCTGATGCTTCAGCAGATGACTGCGAATCCGTGTCAGCAATAGATGGGCAAGCACCTTGCCTGGTACGCTGAGCAGTGTAATACCGCGGTAATTGTTGCAGTCCTGACGGTCCCCTTTCCCTTTCCAGATAGGGACGACCAGCTCCCTTTTCCAGTCAGGAGGAATGGTACCTGATTGCCACACGGCAGTCAGGACAGCATGCAACCCGCGGATCATGGCCTCACCCCCAGCTTTGAGGAGCTCCGCACTGATATTACAAACACCAGCTGCCTTTCCACCCCTCAACTTTGCTACAGCCTCTCTGACTTCGTCAAGAGAGGGTGCGGTTTCGTCAATGGGAGGATCGGCATCCACTGCCTGTAACCCAGTGGTGTGAAGCTGCTCAGTTGGAGGGTCCACCGTGAACAACTGCCCAAAGTACTCAGCCCAACGAGCCATCTGCCCATCCATGCCCGACACGAGGCGCCCATCTGCTGTTCGAATAGCACTCGCCCGAGAAGGAGACTTGGAACGGACGAGACTCCTGACATACCTCTCCTTGTCTCTCCTCAGGAGGGTTCTAGTCCGGCGTGACAGAGCCCTGTGCTGGTCCCGGTTCCCAGCCAGCCTGGCAGCGCGACTCTCCTCGATTTTCTCCAGCGTCTCCGTCGAGACAAAACCACGCCTTGACCTCGGTCGCTCCCCAATACACTCCTTGGCAGCCTGTAGAGTTTCACGTTTGAAGGTATTCCACAGTTCTACAGGGTCCCCCAGAGCACCGAGCACATAAAACTGATTTGAGACTGCCACCGCATACTCATGAGCACATGTCAAGTCCTTCAGTTTCTCAAGATGAAACACAGTATGGTTACTTCTTGAGATTCTTCTGGACTTGACATGAAGCTTAAGTGTAGCAACAACAAGTCTGTGATCTGTTCCAAAGAACTCAGCACTCCGGTAAACCCTGCAGTTCTGGAGGATCCTCCAACGAGTACTAACGAGGATGTGGTCGATCTCCTTAGCTACTCCTCCGGCATTGCTATACCATGTCCAGCGGTGCAACTCTGGCCTCTGATACCAAGAACCTGCAATTCTCAACCTTCTGGATCTTGCAAAGTTCAGAAGCAGAGAACTGTTGGTGTTTCTGGTACCGGAGCCATGGGGACCAACACATAACTCGTAGCCATCTCTCACAGTGCCAGCAGTAGCATTGAAGTCGCCCAAGACAATGAGTGTGTCCCGAAGAGGACACTGATCTAAAACAGAGTCGAGTTTGGCGTAGAACATCTCCTTCTCTTCAGTTTTACGCATCTCGGTAGGAGCGTACACTGCAACAAGAGACATGAAACCCAGAGTGTGTTTCATCCTCACCCACATTATACGCTCATCAACCGGAGTAACCTCAACAACTGATGGCTGCAGTTTGCTGGAGATGCCTATAGCTACTCCCCGTACACGGTGACCATTGCTCATGCCGGACCAGTAGTAGGTGTAACCCCCACTGCTAGTCTCGCCACTGCCAGGCCTCCTCGTCTCAGAGAGTCCCACTATATCCACCCTCAGCCTACTGAGCTCGCCCGTAGTCGATGATCGTCTGAGAGGCTCAGAACGTTCCACGAGCCCACACGAAGAACCCTCCGCAGGTTGATCCCAGGAGTGATTCGACGGGCAGGCGCCGCTTCTGCACCGCCCCGGCCACCCCCATAAAAAATAGTTGGGCTAGGGGGCCCTAACACTTGATTTAGAGTGCGGGATTCCTGAGGGCTTTGCCCCGCACTCGTCATAGGCAGACCCCTCCCCTGCGTCGGCATTGGAGGTGTCTGCATGGTCGGGCCCCCCGGCCTCTACCTCTTAGAATGTTAGTGGCTAGATTTGGTTTTTACAGGGAGGAGTTGCAACCCCCCCCCCCCCCCCCCAACCAATCTATGTCAGGGATTGGCCTTACTGCTCACCGTGGCCTGGGACGCAGAACCCCCTGTAGGGATTAACCCCAGGCTGCCCACTATTTCACCCATAGCTGGGGCTGGATGACCATTGACTCAATAGTGAGTTCATCTGCCCTTAAAGATGGTCTTATTTTTAGTCCATCTGGGTGTCCAGCACACCCTCCTCACTGGTAGAACCAGTGGGGGAGCCGGTTTAGTCGCCGACGATCCGACCATGTGACTGGTTGTACTGGGTTACATGTTACCAGTAGCAGGGCACAACCCTGACCAGACCCCGATTTATTTAGTTAACGCTAATTTAAATTAGGTGTCTATCATTTACCATCTCATGTATGGTGCTAATTCATTTATTAGAAAACGAAATATATCAATGGAAAGCTAATAAAATTCAGCTTCTATTGATATGTTCCATCTTAAAGGTTGCCTCACAAAGTTTTACATGACGACGAGTTTAAGTGAATTTTAAGTTCATGCATATTTCATCAGAGTCTCATAATGACATTTATTTAATGAGTTTTACTGTGTTTTATGTGATAATCTTATAGAACAAACATTTCCGAAGATAACAGTATATCATTTATACATGTATAACATGATATACTGCGGGGTCATGCCTTGAGAACTTTCGCGGGTCTAGAGTGAACGGAGAGGCCCTGGCATTAAGATATTGCCTAGTAGCGTTTAACATAGGGCCTATGTATGGCGGTACCCTGTTTTATCGAGAGACCCTAGTCGAGCGATGTAGCCTACGTTTTTTCCGGGGAACGTTTTCTGCGATTTGTGCCCCGGGATACAAAACCTGCACATATTCCCCGGCATTTTGCCAGTGTGAACCACCCTTTACTCTCCCTACTACATTCAGCTCATTTAATCCACATGTTCTTACAACCTCTTCACTAGACACCTCATCTATCCATGTGATCCTAGCCATATACCTCAAGATTCTCCGATCACAACCAACCCAAACATCCTCTAACGTCTTCGTCAAGGCCCATGTCTCAGAACCATATATCAATACTGATCTTATACATGCTTAGAAAACTCTTCTGTTTTCAGTGGAATACAGTGAAAAACTATCTAATCCATTATGGCAACTTCTGAAAACATAATCAAATAATGAATTAGTCAATTACGTATTTTGAATTACAAATTGCACTTGAGGGGAAATAAACTAGGTAGAATAGTTAAGCAAAGTTAAGACTGTGATTTCAGGGAGTGTGAGGAATGAATTAATCAACAAACCTAATCCAGCTCCAGAAAGGTACAAACTCATTAATGTTATAGAGCCTTATTCAAACACAACTACCATACAAAGCCCTACATAACCCCAGTCCCACCTCCTATTTATCTATACTGTATAATATGTAACCTACCTTGGTGTAAACAGAATCCCCATCATCATAACTGCACCAAATCTTATCACTGCGGCAGTAGAAATATGGCTCGAAGAGGTTTGGATCATTTACTCTCGTGCAATCAGTCCCTGCGGCCAGGAGTTTCTCGCAGATCTATAAGAAAAGAAGTTACAAAGGTGAGGAAAGTAACAACTGATATGAACATGGAATGAAGTAAATTCTACGGTAACTTCGGTAAGTAAGGATAGAGGAAAGAAGGATAACGAATGGACATGAATAAAAAAAACAGACGGAGATATTTGTGATGTTACCGTAAGGATGTGGAATATGAATGAAAATCAGTAAAATGCAAGACATTACAAAAAATATTACAAACAGCTGAAATATGATAAATTTAGCGATTGCAGACAGATCCATACTGTTTTGAATTTATCCTCCTACGCTACCTCCAACATCTTGCGCAGTGTCTCCTTAACTATATATGACCTGAGATAGAAATTTCACTTTCACTAGTCCTTCTCTGCCTTCTACAAACTTTCCCGATCTATATTATATCTCTTAAATTTCATTCTTAACATATAGTCCTCCTCCTCCAAGACTGTTAACAAAATTTCCCTGGCTATAGCTAATTCTTCTTTTTTCTCTGCCCATACCGGCATGGGTTTTGGTTTGGCTAACCAAAGAATGAAAAACTTTAAAGTAATCGTCCAGACCATTTCATCATTCCTGATTTGATGTAGTTAAAGTATAGCCATTATCGAGTGTATCAACAATATGTTGTCACTTCTTGCATCCAGTCAGCCGTTTTTTAATAATCCGCAATCAAAATCTGTAAATTCCCCGAGCTTCGAAAACGCTCATGGCAACTGGCAGACGATGCGCCACGGCTCGATGACTTAGCAATAGGGAGGCTCCTCTTCCCGCGCTGCTGTGTGTGTGTGTAGTAGTGTGTGTGTGTGTGTGTGTGTAGTAGTGTTTGTGTGTGTGTGTGTAGTAGTGTTTGTGTGTGTGTGTGTGTGTGTGTGTGTGCGTAGTAGTGTTTGTGTGTGTGTGTGCGTAGTAGTAGTGTGTGTGTGTGTGTGTGTGTGTGTGTAGTAGTGTGTTGTGTGTGTGTGTAGTAGTGTTTGTGTGTGTGTAGTACTGTTTGTGTGTGTGTAGTACTGTTTGTGTGTGTGTAGTAGGTGTTTTGTGTGTGTGTGTGTGTGTGTGTTTGTGTGTGTGTGTAGTGTGTTGTGTGTGTGTGGTGTGTGTGTGTGGTGTGTGTGTAGTGTTTGTTTTGTGTGTGTGTGTGGGATGTGTTGTGTGTGTGTGTGTAGTGTTTGTGTGTGTGTGTGTAGTGTTTGTGTGTGTGCGTAGTAGTGTTGTGTGTGTGTGTGTGTGTGTAGTGTGTTTGTGGTGTGTGTTGTGTGTGTGTAGTAGTGTTTGTGTGTGTGGTAGTAGTGTTTGTGGTGTGTGTGTTGTGTGTGTGTGTGTGTGTAGTAGTGTTGTTGTGTGTAGTAGTGTTGTGTGTGTGTTGTAGTGTGTTTGTGTGTGGTGTATTGTTGTGTGTGTAGTGTTTGTGTGTGTGTGTGTGTGTAGTGTTTGTGTGTGTGTGTTGTGTGTGTGTGTGTGTGTGTGTGTGTGTGTGTGGTGGTGTTGTAGTAGTAGTAGTGTTTGTGTGTGTGTAGTAGTGTACGTTTGTGTGTGTGTAGTAGTGTTTGTGTGTGTGTGTAGAAGTGTTTGTGTGTGTAGTAGTGTTGAACCTCAGCAGGCTCCGCTAACACCTGTTCATCCACCTCGTACTCTGGCTCAAACATATAGGGTTGGGCTCCCATCACAATCTGGTTCGTTTTCCTCATATACGCGAGCAGCGTCATTTAGTTCGGTCTCAGATTAAGCATCGTACTCTAGATCTATCACAGCGACAGATTCCCTGTCTGACACCGAAGTACAATCGCTCATCATAACATTTGCCGACAGGTCTCACAGAGGCAGACGAGTGTTGTTTACATTGGCGCGTCCCTTTTGTGACGTCATTAATAACATGCGTAGCCCTGTTGGAGGGAAGAAAAAAAAATTCGCGCGCTTTTTACAAAAGTAGTGTTTTTACGGAAATAAGGCCTGGAAATCAATTATTTTTGGTGGATTAGGTGTTTTGAATGTACATTCAACATAATTAGGCAAAAAAAAATTGGGTCTGGACGATTACTTTAAGAATTAAATTTAAGAGATTTAATATAGATCGAGAAAGTTTGTAGAAGGCAGAGAAGGTTTGGCTAACCCTTTAGTTCTCTGATAAATGTCTTTTCTTGTCAGATGCATCATGTACTAAATTTCCTTTTGTCTTTAATATTTTCACATCTTCATTTAACACAGTCATTTAATTTTCCTTTGTGTGTATTTACCTAGTTGTGATATACGGGAAATGAGTTATATACACTCGTGAGGTCCCGTCTCCTTGTCTCATTTGGTCAATCTTACCTCTAAAATCATGAATACTTTTGGCATCTATAATTTCATTTTCCAGGCTATTCCACATATCAATGCGGAATAGGGAAAGCTGTACTTCTTGACGTCCCTCAAGCACCTTGTCTTCTTAAGCTTCTTCGTATGACCTCTTGTGGCTCCTACGTCCCGTACATACATGTCCTCTTTGTCATTTCTCTCCATTCCTGACATAGCTGATCTATACATTGCTATCAAGTCTCCTCTTTTTCTTCTTTCTTCTAATGATGGCAAACCCAATTTCTTCAGCCTCTCCTCATAAGTGAGGTCTGACAGGCTAGGAACAATCTTTGTGGCTGCCCTCTGTATTCTTTCCATCTTCTTTGCATCCTTAATTCCTCTTGTGCGGAGACCAAACTACTGTGGAGTACTACAGTCTAGAGCGAATTGTAGTGACCCCAATGTTGGGCTTAACGCCAGCTGCTTAATTACCCTAAAGGTCACGCCACGCCAGGTGTGGCTGACCTGACTGGGGTGACCAAACCCATAGCTCCTGCCCTCGCAAGCGGGAGCCAGTCAGTCTTCCACATACCATCACAGAGAGCTAACACACTCCGCTCTGTGATGCTCGCGCGTCCGTTTCCGCTGTAACGTATATATATTCTCGCATAATAAACTCTTGTGCGCATTTGGTGTTTGGCATAACCCGTGTCTGGCTAAAGGAATACTACAGTATCATGGCCACAACCAATTTCTTCATCATGTCCTCGTCCATAATAGACAAAGGCTGTTCTGATGTTTGTTAGAAGGTGTGTGCATGTGTCATTCAACCATCCATGCGAGTCGAACTCGCGATCGTCCGTTTCATCCTCCCGGAGTGAGCTTGGAGCTCATTATGCTCAACCTTTGGGTAATACTGGGACCTCATACACCACACACCCCATCCCTTTGCTCAAGGGGGACAGTAACCACCCACATTTGTCAGTGAAGAATCTCCGGGAGCGAGCGAAGATTCGAACCGGTTAACTACAGTGTGTGTGTGTGTGTGTGTCTGTATTTACCTACGGTCTTGCTAATACGAGCTGGAATCGTGACAACCAGTTTTACCCTCCCAGAAAGAGGTTGGAGCTCGTCGTGATCAATCTTTGGGTAATGTTGGGATCTTATAGACCACACACACCCCATCCACTTGCTCAAGGGGGACAGTAACCGCCCACATATGTCAGTGAACAATCCCCGAAAGCGAGCGGGGATCGATCGCGTGACCATGGCCTGTGTGTGTGTGTGTGTGTGTTATTCATCCATGGTCATGTCCACGCGAGTCGGACTCGAGATCGCCAGTTTCATTCACCCTCTCAGTGCGAGCTTCGAGCTCATTATTACCAATCTTTGGGTAATGCTGGGACCTCACACATCACACACACACATCCCCTTGTCAAGGGGGACAGTAATTAAGCGCCCGAATTTGTCAGTGAAAAATCCCCGGGAGCAGTGAGGATTCGAACCAGCTACCACAGAATGGCAGGCCAGCGCGCTATCCACTTGACCATCTTGTCGGTCAGCGCGCGCGCGTGTGTGTGTGTATTTACCTAGTTGTGATATACGGGAAATGAATTACACTCGTGGGGTACCGTCTCCTTGTCTCAGGTCAATTTTTACTTTAAAATCATGAATACTCTTGACATATATAAGCTCACTGTCCACTGAGTGTCCAGGCTATTTCACATATCAATGCACCGATAGGGAAAACTGTAAGGCCCGTACCGAGAGTTGAAGGCGGTAGAGGGACGAACAGCGAGGTAACGACGAGCGGCATACTTTCAATTTGTTACCGAGAGTCGACAGTGGAGGTTGGTTGAGATATCACGCCTGCGACAATCTAGTGGCAGTCAAGTGATGTGCTGCTTCAAACTGCGTAGCCAGCCGTACGACTAAAATAGTGTATAATGCTAATTTGCCCTTATACTCATCAAAAACATCAACAGAAACGTTGCGATCGGCTATGAAGTTGATGAAATATATATTTAATGAAGTTAATTAACAGTAGAGGCGTGTATACGTAAGTTTCTCTACCGCTCATGTGAACATATGCGGTAAGAGAACCGTCCTGGCGGGTTCTGGCAGCGACCTTCATGATGGCGACGGCTCAAGCCACTACCCACCCCTCTATCCTGAACCTCCTTCATTATTAACACTAAAATCACTTATTGCCGCATATGTAATACCTAATAATCTTATACTTATACTTAAATACATATTGGCAAGAATTTTTTTAACATATCTCTTAATCCCTCCAGATTAGGAATGTAATAAAAATTCATCGAAGGTTGAGTGAAGACACGAGGATGCCCGTGTCTCCAACCTTGACCGCCAACCCCGTCCTTGCTCTTCGTTCCAAAATTACAGGGTTTTTTATCCGTCTTATGGTAAGCGAAGGTCTGCCGTTCGTCGTTCTACCGCCTACCGTCATGACTCTCGGTACGGGCCTAAACGTTCTTTGTTCTTCAAGCACCTTGTCTTCTTAAGTTTCTTCGGGTGACCTCTTGTGGCTCCTACGTTCCGTAGGCTACATACATGTCCTCTATGTGTGTGTGTGTGTGTGTGTGTGTGTGTGTGTGTGTGTGAATTCTTGACATGAAAGATAAAAAGTAGTCTATGCCACACATCAAAAGGTGGTCAACATGCATAAGGCATAACAATAAGGGGTTACATTCAGCTGCCTGCTTTTCAAACTCCCTTATAAGGAACGATTCTCTGACATGAAAAGATATAGATCAATAGTTAAAAAAACGATTAACAATGGATAATGCTTGCTGGTTGTCAATTTAAAACTGAAAACATGTTAAGTATCACAAGACTACATTAGTTCCTTAGATTACTTGACATTCCTCTCCTGAAAGTGTGCCAGTCTCATGAGGAAGGAAGCAGAGCAAAGCAGATTACTTCGCATTTTATCGGTGACAAAGTTTGAATTAACATAATGGCTATATAATATGAACAAATAAAATTGGATATAAGTAGATACTTTAGTATAATGCAAATGCATAGGACAAGGAAGATATGTTTTAACTTACATCCCATTTTCATGACACTTTTGTCCACTTCTGTATTCGTATCAATACATCATCAGTTTAAATCTCCATACAATTTTTTCACGCTATTTATAATTTCTTCCATTCAAACTGTAACGCGGGAAAATGGGTTAAAACTTTTGACTCATGACTGACGAAGAGTTTATGTTGAGTGGGCGGGGATAAAGTAATATATAAATGTCGGGTAATGAAATGAGTAATTTTCCTCCACTCCTCAGTTCTGAATCACTATATACAAATATATTGTGATTTATTTTTGTACCGACGGTAGCTGGCGACGTCAGCTGGCTAGGCAAGAAGGAGGGCGAGTGGCCATATTAGTTGTCATTAGAGGTCCACGTGTCACAGTGGAGAGACGTGCGGGGAGGTGTGGTTTTCACCCTTGGATAAGGTACGTGCAGGGAAAAGGTGTTGGTAGAGATGTAGATGAGATTCATTGATTATCTGTGATAACATGAGAACTAATGGAAGGTGTTATTCATAGGGTTCAAGGTAGCTGTGGAAAGACGGCTGGATAAACGGCTGGATAAGGGTTCAAGGTAGCAGTGGAAAGACGGCTGGATGAGCAGTTTATCTTTGGGGAGGCGGTAGCGGAGTGGTTAGCGTCTCCGACTGGCGTTCTCGGTGACCCGAGTTCGATCCCCGAAGAAAACCAAAACCTTTCTGCACCGTCGAGTGGCCTAAGAACACCCACATGCCCTGCCCATCTTCTCTACCTTCGATTGCGAGTGCATCGGAGGACACAGGGGGGCGGCATGAGCCTCTAATCACAGGCGTCACTATAAGAATCCTGCCTGCGCCACCACGGGCGAGGACCAACCATCAGAGCCCTCAAGTGAACCTCCAGAGCCTACCATCCGAGCCTTGGGTCACTACTGCCTACAGGCGCTATAGGCACAAATGTAAAAAATAAAAATAAAAATAAAATAAAAGTGGGGGAACACCTGTGAACGCCTCTGTTTGAATACCAGGGATACAGCTAAGGATTAGTCTTATAGCTGGAGTGTGTGGGCATTGATACTTGACTCAGCAAATCAGTGACGGGAACTTTAGTTAATGACTTAGGTTAAGAAGGAATTATAGGATTACGTTCGTGAGCACGAGCTGATAATCGCGTCGATGTTGTTAGCATTAAGCATATTTTTAAGTGGTAGGAGGAATTAATGATTTAGGTTAAGAAGGAGTTATAGGATTACGTTTGTGAGCACGAGCTGATAATCGCGTCGTGTCGTTGTTGTTAGCATTAAGTATACTTTCGGTTAAATTGAGAGATAACTCAATGATTTAGGTTAAGAAGGAGTTGGGAAGTAATTACTGGTGAATCAGTAAAGTGACAATATTACTAAGATAAAGATAACGAGTTGTTATCTTTTACACCCATTAGTACGGACATATTTTCTCAATCTTATAATTTTTTTTTTCCACTTATTGTGGGTGGTGGCAACATAATAGCCAGGATTGTGGAGCCCTCTTGAATTAACGTCAAGGTAAGAAACCTATAAAGGGGGGGTGCTACAAAACAACCTCTACAAGTTTCACAGTTCCTTTGACACATTTTTTCTACATATTTTCTACTTTGTCTTTTTTTGGTTACCATGTTTATGATTTGCACAGATATTAGGCTTCCTTCAGTCCACTACTCGCCTGTGTGCCAGAGTGGTTAACTCATAATGTTCTCCTTAGTGTAGTTTTTATATTTACGTGTCTCTTTCCTTAGGTAGTACTTGTTCCTAGGTGTGTTTCCCTGCATTTTTTTGTGTGTTTCCATTCAGCTTTCTTTTTTCCTTACGGCACCCTATCTCCTTTGTATTATGCATGCTTCTTTTTACCTCTATGTAACGTGAAGACACGTTTCGATTTAAATGGGGCCATTATGGACTGTACGGTCCCATTGGTAGGACATATTTAGCAACTCTCCTTGCTCTTGCCCCACGGGCAGATAGACAGAGTGACTGTTGACCTCTCCCCACTGAGTCCCCAGTCGCCGCACCACCACCATACAAGCATGTTCCCTTTCTCTGGCTGTCTGTGCGGTGCCCTGGCCTGCCTGGCGCAGCATCAGTCTCTGTATATTTACAACCCCCAATTGTAAATACAAAACTTGTCTCCAGTCTACAAGCAGCTGAGTATTATTCATTACCCATACACACGAATAAGGCACACACCACTAAGACATAACAAACCACCGTGACCCACATGTGCCTTGACCCCGCTCGCCCACAGCTACCAATCACGCTCATACCTCGCCACTAATTCTGAGTCCTGCCAGCACACTCCTTCGGTAGTATATGAATGGTAGGCTCAAAGTAACTAAGAACTTAAGTATCTTAGTTACTCTGGGTAGGCTACCATTGGTGTTTTCATACACACCCCTTACGGTGCAGCACGACCTACAATTCATTTATTTACTATCAGGGGACAAGTCACCACATTCATACACACAATTCTCTAATCATCCATTCTATTCACACCAATGACACTCATTAGTAAACATACGTTAGCATTTTGTGATCAAACAGATATAAATCGTACAAAAATCTATTTCCCCTGCATATGTTAGTGCTAGTATACGTATTAGTGCAGCAGATATGTGAAATGATTGTGGGTTTGGTGATAAAAGCACCAAAATTGGCACAAATCATGCCAAGAACATATCAATTGATTTTGGCTATAATGCCAAGCCAGATTTTTCGTTGTTCTAGAAATATGGCCAAAAATCCAAGATGGCCGCCACCGCTGGTTGTGAAATTTTGAAATCGCAATATCTTTGCCACTAATTGACATAGAAAGTTGTATAAGGTGCCTATATCTATGTTTTCATACCCATAGAAACTGATTAAAGACTCAGATTGAACATAAAGTGCTCCATTCTTAGTATAAATTGAATATGACTGCCAAAATGTGTCGATTTTGTGTAGCGCCTAATTAATTCTGAGTTAATCTAATTCGAATGTTATTTGGAAGATATATTTTATGTTCATAGCCATGAGCACTCCAATAGGAACACAATATTATGAATTGAAACATTATACAAATGTCAAATGCATTTCAGATGAATGCAGGTTTGCAAAACCAGGTTTGAACATGTCGGCCAAGAAGAAATGTAAGCTTATTCATGGAGCCAGCATCAGTGTTACGTTTGATCCCAAACCTATTAACAGGACAATGTGTATTCTTTGACAAAATGTTACTTCTGAAGTGCTCCATTGCCCAGCAAAATCAAGGAAACTAGTGTTGGCGCAGGTTACAAGACCCTGGGCGACAATTTGACAATTTTCAGGGAAATGAAAAAACAACCTATTCCAGTTGACATATTGCCAGTACCACTCGATGATGGTACTGGTATTGGAAATACACTGGAAGCACACGAAGCCCAGTGGCACAATTCATGCAGATTGAAGTGCTCATCTAGTCATATAGCCAGAGTGGAATCAACAATGTGTACGTCTGAAAACCTGAGTGAAGGCTAGCAAAGCAAGTCCCACTATACCCGTCAAGGTTCCTCGCACATTGACTGTGATCTCGATCAAACCAGAAAAAACACATGCTTTTTCTGTGACCAACCAGAGTCCAAAGAGCAACCACTACATGATGCAATGATGCCAAAGGTCACAGCACGAGTGAAGCGTTGTGCAATCAAATTGCAAGATGAGAAGCTGATAGGAAAACTTCGCAGCGGCGACCTTGTAGCTCTGGATGCACGGTATCATGCCAAATGCCTTGTTAAGTTATACAATGCTAGCACTAGGAGTGGAGAAGATACTAACATAAGCATATCTGACAGTGTGTCCCATGGCATAGCATTGGCTGAACTTATAGGTTTCATTGAAGATACACGAAACAACGACGATAACGTTGCCCCGGTGTTTCGTCTTGCAGATCTCGTCCAGCTCTACAGTGAACGGCTTCTCGATTTTGGCGTTGAACAGTCTGGTCGGATTCACTCAACAGACTTGAAGATAAGGCTACTTGACAAAATACCCGGTCTTCGTGCATTCAAGCAAAGTCGAAATGTGATGCTGAGCTTCGAAGATGATGTTGGAGTAGCATTGAAAGAGGCAACCTTGGATGACTACGACGATGAAGCAATATGCCTAGCGAAGGCTGCACAGATAGTCAAAAGAGATATGCAACAGAAGACCTCGACATTCACTGGATCCAATCGAAAAATATTGCTATTTATATTCAGAATTGTGTGTTTTCAAACTGATACATGTACTCACAAATATGGTGCTGTGTTATTACATTGTATTTGTTATTCATCACAACATGTGATTATATTTGTTTATGTGTAGTTATGTTTGGTTTTCAAGCCATAATTTTGTTGTTACAATGTGTTGTACAAAAGTGCTTAATTGGTTTCAATCAAAAGTATTATTGTGTATGGTTTCTGGTCAACATTTCTTAATGAATGTATTGTGTTGAAACTTTTGTTTTGAAGCTTGATAAAAGTTATTGAAAGTTTCCCAACCGAAAAATTTTGCAACATGTTTTATGGTTATTACTTATTATAAATGTAATTAATGATGTTTGACTTGATTTTATTTTGCTCTTAACGAACTCTTAATGAAAGGAACGTGGGGTGTATCATCAAAACGACATTCTGAATCGATTAGGTCCGAATTGATTAGTCGCTGCATAAAATCGGCACATTTTGGCAGTCATGTTCCACTTATACTAACACTAGAGCATGATATGTTCAATCTGAGTGTTTAATCAGTTTCCATGGGTATGAAAACATAGGTATAGACACCTTATACAACTTTCTATGTCAATTATTGGCAAAGATATTGCGATTTCAAAATTTCACAACCAGCGGTGGCGGCCATCTTGGATTTTTGCCCATATTTCTAGAAAAACAAAAAATCTGGCTCGGCACTATAGCCAAAATCATTTGATATGTTCTTAGCATGAACTGTGCCAAATTTTGGTGCTTTTACCACCAAACCCACAATCGTTCTGATATTATACACATATCCGCCGCACTATATGTGCTATCATGTAACACATGTGCTACTATGTAGCAATGATGTATTTTTTCAAATCTGCAAATGCATCATGGATTTTTTTGTGCTTTTGACCAACATTCTCATCTAATATACTATAGGAGTAGACGTGTGTGTGTGTGTCTGTTTTGGGTAGCCGAAACTGTAAATTCAATTTTGATGAGAGTAAGCTCAAAAAATCGCAAATATATCGTAGGTGGTAAGTGGCTTGGTCCCATGTCGATTGAATAATTTTGAAGGGGGGTTTTGGGCTAAAAACACTTTAGGAGTATTAGATTACAGGCAAAACTCTGCGGTGACGTCTTGCCGCATTCCACAAACTCAGTAGACTCATGGACGTTTGTGTGAGTGTGTGTGTTGGAATCACACGGAACACAAAGGGTTGAAATCACACGGAACGTGGTCTACCCCGAGGCACTTTGTCCAGTGACCAACGACAGCAACAACACGATTAGAGTTTGCAATCACATGTTGTCTAATATTATACAGTACTACTACTACAAACATCAATACATGGGTCCAAAGGGCCCACAAGCACTTGTTAACTATTATAGTAGTCTTAGACCGAAATCTGGTCCCTACAAATATACATATTCTAGGCTTTCTATGAATCCAACCCCACCAAGGATTATCATTTCCTATACTAAGTGAAGCCTAGCAAAGGCTTGAATTCCTCATGATCAGATCAGTTGCAATTTTCGCACTTCTAAGCAGCCTCCTGCAAATTTACTGCTAAAGAGCAAGAAATTTTAACACCACAATGTAGCAGGAGACAATAACAGGGATAAACCTTACCTCATTGAAGCCCATAGTGCCAGGAATCCGAATGTAAGGTCCAGCGGGTCCTGGGGCATGTGCTGGAGCATACATACCATTGTCATTAATATCATCCAGTGTCCAGCATCGACCATACGTGGCAATACCCAGAACCATCTTGTCTTTGGGTACTCCCAAGTCCAAGTAGTAGTGTGCTGTGAACCTCTGTTCCAAGCACACACAAAGGTAAAAATCTGCATATGCAATTGATGAAACGAAAATTAATATATAAGTAAATAAATAAATGAAATAAACTATATACATACGAATATAAAGAAAACTAGATTATAAAGCAAAAATATAAAACCTTTGTTATGAGCAATTAAAGTGTATTCCACCACTCACCACACTGAAAGTGAGGAACTCTTCCTCATCCGCGAAGTAGCCACAAAGAGGTGCCTGGTGGTGGGTGAAGGTCTCCCAGGCACCATGGTAGTCATAGGCCATGATGTGCCACTTGTCTAGGAGGGGCACAAGTCGAATCACATCATATGCGGTGTCAATGGTGCTCTTCCCAGCAGCTACAGCAGATGTTAACAGCAGTGGTGGGCTAAACTTGTCAAATTCCTCCCTTAATTCTCGCATTAGTGTAATGAAGTTTTCCTGTGGTACAAGAGGAATTGAATCAATGAGTTGATGTAAAATGAATAGATACATACAGATAAATACAAACAAATAAGTACTACCCGCACCACAGGCGATTATTATATGGAGTGTAATAGTTTATATTACTTTCTGTAATATTCACTAAAGATTAAACTGCTACTTTTTTTCTGTACCTATACTGGTATTAGTATACCTGAGTAGCTACTGAAAAAATACATTGCAAAATTTCATATTACCCTCGTTAATTTCGTAGCTACGTAAAAACATTTTGTAAAACCCCAGTCCCCAGCCATCCAGCACCCAGGGGAATTGGTTGTTCGGATAGCTGGATTTTCCAGTTGGTTGAGTGGTAGCTATTCTTATAAGATTCTACAATAAGTAGTAACCAACGTAGAATATGAAACAGTTTGTTCTCACCTTTTTCCAGACGTTTGCAAATGTTCATTTTCTGCTTCAGTGTCAACACAATTTTATGTTTGGCTGGCACCTTGGGCATGGCTTATGATTAAGGTTAAGGACGCAGTAAGGATATACCAGCAGAAACACTTATTCTAACGATCAGGTTTGTTTATGAAAATGGATCAGAGCCCATTGGTGTAAAATATAACTAAATTGAGTTTAAGGGACACATTGCTTGCAAGGCACAACCTTCAATTTTTTTACTTATCTAATTTCTTCTTAAACCAATTACGGTTGCTTGATCTTTCCGGATAGTTGAATGCCGGATAGCTGGGGTCTTACAGGGAGTAAATTGCCATGAGTGATGGTTTAGGTCAAAGCTACCACAAAATAGTGCAGTGAAAGGATCTGGTAGAAATAAGCAACATTTCAGTATTTACTTTTCTGTTTTGAGTAGGTTGCCTACAGCCAAATGTTGAACATACTCCTATACTTCTTTTAACGAGAACCCCACTTTACGAAAATTCAGTTATTTAAGCATTATTTTTGCACAAATTTGTTTTACGCACGAAAAATTCGAAGTCAAGCACCATGAGTGTCCGAAGGTAACATTCGTATTATTTTATTTATCCATTTTCTCTTTAAACCAATTACGGTTGCTTGATCTTTCCATATAGTTGAATACCGGATAGCTGGGGTTCCTCTCACCACTCCATACTTGTTGGCCATACATCTTGCCACACTGCCTATCATTCTCACCCTCTGATTTGCTCTAGCTCTCGTCTCCTTGTATTTCTCCCACATCCAATCTCATCCAAACAAATTCCCAGATACCTAACCTTTTCTTCCTCTTCATGAAATTCTCCCTTACCATCCAAGTCCTCCCGTCAGGAGGTCACGATATTGTTTACAGTCAAGAATTTTGGCTCGATATAGGTGCTTGGATGGGTCCACACACTTACCATCTAGTAGTATATCAGCTTTGTAGCCTAGAAGTTTGGCAAACACCTCCTTTGTCTTGTTTGTGAAACCTTCACAAGTGGTTGCGTCTAGTCTTTTCAGAATAATTGACAGTTTGCGTTTATCTCTTTCACTCATTTAGTAATTTCCTCCGGAATGATACCTTGAATATCCTGAGTATGGAGAGGGTGATTAAAAATTATATTATGTTTATGCAAATGTTCCCGGATAAAAAAGGCATACGGAAACAAGCTTTCTTTTTGGGGGGACCAAGGCCCCGGTGCCCCCAACCCCCTTCCCCTGGAATCTGCAAATCATATGACATCAATTATGTGTGTCCCTAAATATGTACAATGTGTCCGTATCATCCCTGAGTTATCAAGATTGGTTAGGTAAAGTGGCTGCAACAAGTTATATCAAGGTGTGGCAGTCTATAGTGAGTGACACACACCACCTGGTGATGACGCCTTGACCTGGTGGCGCTGACCATCAAGCCGATAAATCTTGTTATCGCATTATCATCCACCAAAAATACAAGCATAACCCACCTTATCCTCAGGCACTCCACCGCGGTTGCTTGGGTACTCCCAGTCTACATCGAAGCCATCAAAACCATGCATAAGCATGCGAGTAATGGAGCTTTCGATGAAGGTCTTCCTCTTGGCGGGGTCTGCAGCCATCTGCATGACGGGAGGTAGACAATAACACGTGAGAGTTACAGTGGTGCAGCAGCGTTAAGTAAAAAAAGGAATTGGTTAAATGCTACCAGCAGTACTATACTCGCTCCCGCTTGCCTTCAGTAGTGCGAAACTAATAAAGGCGTCACAAGTCACACCGGGTACAGGAACGTCCTCACAGGCTTATACATATACATACACGCACATGGGTACTTCGTAGTGCAAAGAGTACTTCTTAGTGTAGTGGTTAGCATGCTTGGTTCACAAGAGAAATCCCGGGTTCGATCCACGGGCGAAGCAGAAAAAGATGGGTAGTCTTTTTAAAATTCGAGCCCCTGTCCACCCAGCAGTGAATGTGTACCGGGTGTTAGCCGGGTGTAGTGTCCCGCCTCCCGCTCCCGGGGTGGTGGCCTGGCACCTGCCGCGGCGGGGAGCTAAAAGGGTGACAACCCATGATCCCCAGACCCGGGTTCGGCCAACAACCACTAAGGAATGAAACAAAAGTCTGAGACAAAATAAAAATGTAGATATGGAGACAGGATCATACAAGTGTAGCTCAGGCCCTGTAGAAAACAGCTACGTAAATACAACTATAAGTATATACACGCGCGCACGCGCACGCACGCACACACGCACACACACGCACACGCACACACGCACACACGCACACACACACACACACACTAACCAGTATTAACAACTGGCTACTTGCTATTTGATTATTTTGTAAATTGACAGAATAGAATAATCACTAGATAATTATCAAAGATTTTGCAAATTACCAGATTTTTATGTTTTTACAAAGTAACCAAACATATAGGTAATTTTGCATACTTACCTAGAATTGGCTTTCTTTGCAAAATAATAGATTTCGCAAAATTCATATATATATATATATATATATATTATATATATATATATTATATATATATATTATATATAATATTATATATATATATATATATATATATATATATATATATATATATATATATATATATATATTATATAGTATGTACATATATATATATATATTATATATATATGTACTATATATATATATATACGATATATATATATATATAATATATATATATAATATATATATATATATATTATATAT
>JACEEZ010005988.1:266989-271989 GCA_016584305.1 Chionoecetes opilio
GTTCCTTCCAGAAAAGGTCCTACATAATAACGGCGGTAATGGTTTTATGTCTTTTATGTCTTTAAGGGGTTTGATGACAAATGACGTTTGTATGAGTGCGTGAAAAAAGAAACGTAATTACCTAACATTTAAAAATGTCGTGTCATTATGAGTAAGATTATCTACGTCGCTAAAACTATTGATAAAAAATCTATACCCAGTGTGGTATGATGGATTGATGTCAAGAGGCAAAAAGAGAGCGGAACCAAGCCGATGTGGAGCGTAGTGGGAGGGAGAGGGGAGAAAGGCTACCGCGTCCCTTCTGTATTGCGTGCACTGATCTATATAACATGGATCGCGGAAGCCTGGCTCAGCACTGGTTCCAACTGTCCGCCATCTTGCCATAACCAAAACAAAGCCTTGTTTCTGCGGCTCGCGTTGCTGTCTGGTTGTGTTATCGCCTCGTCATGCCAAGCTGTGCTGCTATGTCCTGTACAAACAGACACCACACACACACACACGCACCCACCACACACACACACACACACACACCACACACCACACACCCACACACACCCAGACTTTTGATTCATTTAAACTTCCTGTAATCCCCGAGAGTAGCTTCTATGGACCACTGTGGCCCGCGCCGTACCCGTGGCCGCGGCGGTACGGGGCTGACGCCGTTATAGTGGACGAGAACTGCGCGTTCGCTCTTTAGGTCAGACACACACACTCGGGGGCTAACACTGCATTCTTAGCCTCTCTCGCTTTACCACATACACCACACCTGTCACTACACACCTGTACGGCCTCGCAACACACCTGTCACTACACACCTGTACGGTCTCACAAGACACCTGTCACTACACACCTGTACGGCCTCGCAAGACACCTGTCACTACACACCTGTACGGCCTCGCAACACACCTGTCACTATACACCTGTACGGCCTCGCAAGACACCTGTCACTACACACCTGTACGGCCTCGCAACACACCTGCCACTACACACCTGTACGGCCTCGCAAGACACCTGTCACTACACACCTGTACGGCCTCGCAACACACCTGTTGTCTGTGTATCACCGTAAATAAATGACCTGGAAGGTTCGACGATGCACTAGGTTGGAAGTTTAGTAGTAGTAGTAGTAGGTGTTAATAGTAGTTGTAGGTGGTAATAGTAGTAGTAGGTGGTAATAGTAGTAGTAGTAGTAGTAGGTGTTAATAGTAGTAGTAGGTGGTAATATAGGCTATCACATGCCAGCAGCCAACACCCAGCCACTGTCTGGGCCAGCCCATGTATTTGTTTTGGTGATGGCAAGATGGCGGCTGGTGGCTGGTGGCAGACTTCAGTATCTCGGCCACAGCTAGCCCAGATCCGCGATCCATGTTATATAGATCAGTGGTCCCTTCTGTGTTGCGTGCCGCCTTTGAGCCGGGAGAGAGAGGTGGGTAGGGTGGAAGGGGGGGGGGGTTAGCGTAAGCACTACAGGTGAGAGTAGCTGTTCAAGCAGAGTGATTGAGTGTGTACAGGGGATTAAAATCATGTCGCCCATTCCATTACCAAATTTTGTTTAATGACTTTTGAAATATCATTACTTTGACGCGCGCCGACTTCGAGGGAGGGTTGGGGGAGGGGTATGAGCAGGAGAAAAGGAGGGGAGGCGATGTGGGGGGGAGGCTAGCTGTTTAACTTTGTGATGAATATTGAGCAGGAGACGTAAGTCACATCATCACGTCTGACATTCGTTCTATGCCTTCAAATCTACCAAAAACTCTGAAATGACTCACCTTTCAACTACTTTTTAACCTACGGTAAAGATGTGAATTTGAGTTTTATCTTGGTTCACGTTTTATGTTTATTCATTATGTAACATGAGTCTTCTCCTCCTTGCGCTTTCTTTATCCTTGAAAAATTTATTTACCACCGCTATTTACAATTCAGTTAAAATTCTGGCCTGTCATACCTGCTTAATCTTGCAAGCAGGGACATATTTAAGATCTTGAAACATTGGGGGCTTAGTCCAGCCTAGAGATCTTGACATTTTTACTGTATAATTTTCAATTTATTTATGAGTATAATGAATCTATATATCTGGAGTATTATATTCATTATACTCATAAATAAATTGAAAATTATACAGTAAAAATGTCAAGATCTCTAGGCTGGACTAAGCCCCCAATGTTTCAAGATCTTAAATATGTCCCTGCTTGCAAGATTAAGCAGGTATGACAGGCCAGAATTTTAACTGAATTGTAAATAGCGGTGGTAAATAAATTTTTCAGAGATGATAGATACTGTACCCAAAAGGTTCCGGTCATTTGCTTAAGCTAACTTTCGCAACATGAAATGAAAATAAAGTCAAGACAGCCTGACTTTACGTACACAAAATTGAGAAGGTATGGAAATTGCGCACACACGTGTGTGTGTGTGTGTGTGTGTGTGTGTGTGTGTGTGTGTGTGGTAGTGTGTAGTGTGTGTGTGTGTGTGTGTGTGTGTGTGTGTGTGTGTGTAGTGTGTGTGTGTGTGTGTGTGTGTGTGTGTGTGTGTGGTGTGTGTGTGTGTGTGTGTGTGTGTGTGTGTGTGTGTGTGTGTGTGTGTGTGTGTGTGGTGTGTGTGTGTGTGTGTGTGTGTGTGTGTGTGTGTGTGTGTGTGTGTGCGTGCGCGCGCGCGCGCACCCTACACATTAAA
The DNA here is from genome assembly GCA_016584305.1 of Chionoecetes opilio. Lineage (NCBI taxonomy): Eukaryota > Metazoa > Arthropoda > Malacostraca > Decapoda > Majidae > Chionoecetes > Chionoecetes opilio. The sequence goes on from JACEEZ010005988.1 coordinate 269,660, forward strand.
CTAAAATCCATTGCCAACAATGTGGAAATATCTGTTTTTCATCTAGAAAAGTTAACAACTCTGATTACATGCTACAGGAAACAGGAGGTGAACTATATCATACATCAATCATTACATGAATAGCAGCAATTAAAACAAAAATAATAATAAAAGTTTAATATCAAAAGTAATGTTTGCAAAAATAGAATTTGAATAATTGTTATAAGCTTATTTATATTACTTTTACAACTACTACCCTAATATACTACTACTTCTACTAAATAATACTATCATTGCGATAAGTAGATTCGTTGTTTCACTTACAGCCTCACTAAATAAAACGATATATAGATTCTTCCCCTTCTATATAATTTCTTGGACTAGTTTGTTGATTGGTGATAGAGGGTGATTGATGGGTGAGGAGGAGGTGAGGAGCATGGATGCTGACTGGTATAAGGGATGGTGATGGTGTGGTTTTAATGATGGCCTGTACTAACTGATGATGGAAGTGATGGTAGGTAAAGATGGGAGCATACGCTAAGCTGCGCGTGGCATGCGGTGCTCATCTCCGTAGCATTAGCCCTTAGAGCCTGTGGTGGGTGAGGACCCGTTACCCCGGGACACAGGGCTAGTGTGACTCCCGGGTTACCACAGTTACCTTCCCCAGGTTACCCCAGGTACCCATTTATCAACCCCGAAAGGAAGGAAGAACAGCTGGGTAGGCTGGTCACCGGCTTGCCCTGGCCCGGGATCGAACCAGGGCCCGCAGATTCGTAGCCAGGTACGCTAGCCACTGCACCACGGAGGCGACGATGGAAGTGATGGATGTTAATAAATAGAATTATGTGATAGTATTTGAGGAACATTAGAGATTTATGTTGAATGAAATTATGTATATTCTGTATCTACAGAACAAGCATAGTGAAGTGTTTCTCGAGATACATCAGGACATACAACCACGCACGAATGCACGCTCGCATACGCACACGCAGACACACACACTTACACGACCGCCACGATGGTCAAGTAGATAGCGCGCTGGCCTGACATTCTGTGATTAGTCGGTTCGAATCCTCACTGCTCCCGGGGATTTTTCACTGACAAATTCGGGCGGTTACTGTCCCCCTTGAGCAAGGAGATGGGTGTGTGTGGTGTGTGAGGTCCCAGCATTACCCAAAGATCGGTAATAATGAGCTCCAAGCTCGCACCGAGAGGGTGAAACTGGCGACCACGAGACCGACTCACGTGGACAAGACCATTTTTGAAACACACACACACACACACAGACACACAGACACACAGACACAGACACAGACACAGACACAGACACAGACACAGACACAGACACAGACACAGACACAGACACAGACACAGACACAGACACAGACACAGACACAGACACAGACACACACACACACACACACACACACACACACGCACACGCACACGCACACGCACACGCACACGCACACGCACTTATAAAATATTTTTTTCGCCATTGTACTTTATATATCAATATGACTTCAAACAAAATATTAGAATTTCACATTCAATATGCAGACTTCAATGTGTACAGAAGAAAAACAAGAACAAGAGTACAACAGGAACAACGAGATTGAAAGGAAAAGGAAGTGTAAGAAAAATGGAGAAAGGAGAGGAAAAAGGAGAAAAAGAAAAGGGATAGGAAGAGGAAGAGGATGAAGAAGAGGCAAAAAGAAGAAAGGAAGAATATCAAAAACAACAATGATGAAAGTAATCATTATAATAATAATAATTATAATGATGATAAAATAATATTACTTATGATAAAGTACTATTTCGATTAATAATGATGACACTAATGATAATTATAATAATGGTAATAATAATAATGGGTATTAAAAATGGTAATAGTAGTAATAATTATGAGAAAAGCAATAATAGTAAATATAGTAATAAAAAATATATATTATAATAAATATAGAGAAGAATAAGAATAAGAGGAAGAAAATAATTATTATGATGATAAAAAAAAAGGAAAATAAAGAAGAAAATGAATAAAAAGGAAAATAGAAGAAAAATAGAAAAAGAAAATAAGAAAAAGAAAAAAAAGGAGGTGAAGAAGTAGACAGTTATAAGGGTAAGGAGTGGGAAGAGAAAAGAGTGCATGCGGTAATGTCCTGTTGAAAGTGAAGCTGCATGGGGAGGAAGATAAGGTGATTGACAGCTGCTCACCTCCAGTTGCCAGGTATGGTTGCTCAGCCCGGTGAAGGCGAACATGAGGTGGGTGCACAGGAAAGGATCTATATTCTCCACGTCAAACATGCCGTTGCCAGGACGCCATCGAGCCCACGACGAGAAGTAACACACCA
>JACEEZ010005989.1:0-20000 GCA_016584305.1 Chionoecetes opilio
ATCCCGCCGTATCGATTAGTTTGCTAGTGGTAGTGGTAGTTTGTATTATATTTTTTTGCATATCCTATCATTCCTGCACTATGAAACTTCCATGTTCCTATCCTCTTTAGGGACATGGTATCATTTTCCAACTGTTTTCTAACAAGTAGTTGATAGTTATAGTATGTAAGTTTCAGCAGATACCCTCGCTATGGACCAATGAGGTCTCCTGGTGTCTGGGTTACTCCTATGTAATCCTATGTAATACTCTCCTCCTCACTCCTCCTCCTCCTCCTCCTATACCTCCTCCTCCTCCTCCTCCTCCTCCCTCCTCCTCCTCCTCCAAGCAGTGGACTACAGTTATTCTTCTTTTTTCTTCTTCTTCTTCTTCTCCTCCTCCTCCTCCTCTCCGCCTCCTCCTCCTCCTCCTCCATACCTCCTCCCCTCCTCCCCTCCTCCTCCTTCCTCCTCACTCCTCCTCCTCCAAGCAGTGACTACCGTTATTGCACACATGATACTTACCCTTGTCTTTTTCTTTTTCTTTGCTCTGCATACCACCATCACCACTACTACTACTAACACTAACTACTACTACTACTACTACTACTACACTACTACTACTACTACTACTACTCACTACTACCAAAGTCAAGTTCTTATAGATTGAAAATAAAATACACTAAATTTGGGTGCTCCTGAAATTTAGGTACTTTTATCTAAAAAAAACATGTTTCCCGATTTTATATTTTTGTATGTTTAATCTTATATTTGTAAATTTATTGGCCGGGGTCATCGTATTCCGCCTTTAGATTATGTTAACATTATTTTCTGTCTGCTAAGGAGCTCATGCTCAGCAGACTAATGCTATAAAATGTGGTATATATTTAATTTATGTGTATATAATTGTTTATTTCGCAATAAACCTCATATAAACTATAAACTATAAACTATAAACGACTACTACTACTAACTACTGCCTACCACCACCACCACCACCACTACCACTACCACCACCACTACCACAATAACTTACTCTCTTACAAATCAATGAGTCCTTTTTCTTACGCCCCTCATACTCCTCCTCTAGCACACTAATGGGGATTTTTCAAAGCTAAGCCGCCAGATGTTCTCGGCGCATCTCACATGCCCACCTGCCTTTGAGCGTGAATGATCTATCATTACCGTAATTCACCTGTAACTTTTTTCGGACATATCAGAATTACCCTTCAATACAACAACTGAAACAGTTCCTTTAATAAAAAATGTAGTTTTATTTTTGTATTTGTGAGCACTTTGTGAATATTGCAAAAACAATTGAATACTTTTAAAACTCATCTTTAAAAAATCGTCTTTTTCATGAAAATCGCAAGTTTTGAAGCAGAATGAGGCTTCAGGAAAATATTTACTTGTATGTAAGCATTCACTAGTCCTATTTTGGGTGTATATGTCTCGTCTTACGCGAACATTTTAACAAGACAGGGGAGTGTGGCGTTTCAGCTCTCCACAGAAACCATCCCGCTGGCAAGGAATCTGCTTTATCACCCACAACTTTCCTGTTGACATCACACGGGGTCACAGCTCAGCACCGCCGCCTCCTTATCTCACAGCCCATTATCTCTGATACTCCTAACTTGTCTCAATACCAGAGGCTGTCATCTATAGACTATCATCATCCGCTTTTCTCATCACGCTCTCTATCCTCTACTTAATATTCGTGGCATCCGCGCCCACATTACCGTTTCCCACATAAGAGGAGAGTCTCCTTATTTCACCTGCTTTGTTGAAATTCCCCTATTTGTGTATAGTCCCCCTGCTTTGACTGTGACTTTGTGTTGTTTGGGCGGATCGGAGTGGCGCCGTGTAGTTACGTGACAGACAGTGCTCCACTATTGGTACTGTGGGTTTTAGTAGTTTGGCTAATAAGCCGTGCACAGCAGTAAAAGTCTCCTTGCAGTCCTTCTCGTCTCCTCCATAGCCCTGAGCCGTAGTGTGACGAAGTTTGGAGATGTTGGGTTGCCCCGCCCCTCCTTCGTTACAATAGGATAACCAGAGACATAGTGTATTCAGAGAGAGGGTTTGTTGATTGATTCAGAGGGAAGGACATTGAGGTGGGATCGAAGGGACGGCGGAGCTCTCGCATGTAAACAACCGCTTTCACTGTCCTTGCCATCCCGACTGTTCTCGAGTGCCAAGCCTTAAAATTACGTCTGGTTAAATGTTCGTCGCAGACAGACAGACACACGCCAAAATAGGTACTCAGTGAATGCTTACATACAGGTAGATATTTCGCTGAGCCTCATTACTGCTTGAACTTGCGGTTTATTATGAAAAGATATTTTTAAAATTTGAGTTTTCAGTATTCAATGGTTTTTGCCAATATTTTCACCAAGTGCTCACAATAAAATGATAAACTAACATTTTTATTAGGAACTGTGTTCAGTTGTTGTATTGAAGGGTAATTCTGATATGTCCCGAAAAGTACAGGGATATACGGTAAATGATAGATCATTCACGCTCACAGGGCAGTGTATGTGACAGCGCGAGAAAAGGCGTTGAGCGTGAGCTTGATTAGAAAACTCCCACATTCTTCCATCATTCATGCCTTTCTACGGCCTCATGTTTATCCCTGACAGCCTTCCGCCGCCTTGGTTTAGTAATAGGTTAGTTGTTTGTCGTAAAAGTTCTAAAGTCTGAGACCTGTTTAGACACTTAGCATAGATCGATGGTTATGGAGCACTTTATTTGATTTGATATTATAGACGGCATTGGTAGGAAGTTTAACAAGGTAATATTACAAGGGAAAACTGATGCAATGATATGAAGGCCTCTTGAAATAGATACGAAATAAGTTAGTTAATAAAAGGGAGCGTCTTAGAAAATGAGAGAGAGTTGGTTGATTACAGTAAGAATGAGCAGAAAACACACGTTAACATTATTTCTAGTCTGTTTTTGTTTTGGTTTTGTTACCGCGATGGACGTAGACAGACGACAGACAGACAGATGTTTGCCATACAGACAGACAGTGCGGGGTTAGGTACGTAGGTAGAGATGAATTGACAAATAGACAGTAAGAGAGACAGATTAGACAGACAGGAATGCATATGAAGTAAGGTGTCACGTGTTGGTTTGTGGTGACGTTGATAACTCCCCCCCCCGAAACCACACACACACCAACACCCACACACACACACACACACACACACACACACAACACACACACACACCCACACCCAACACCTACACACACACACACACACACACACACTAATAAACCTAGCAAAAGTGAGATATTTTTTCAAATATGTATTTCACAGCATAACTTTTAGTCACCAACACTTCTTTGATTGAAAACACACAAGATAAACAGACTTTCACCCTATTTTTTCCCTGTGCTAGCGGAACCTATCCGTAAGAGTAACTTGGGCAGAAAGAAAGTTTAGACAGGAAGTTGTGGGATTGGTAAGGCCTAGGAGAGAGAGAGGAGAGAGAGATGAGAGAGAGAGAGAGAGAGAGAGAGGAGGAGAGAGAGACGGAGAGAGGAGAGAGAGAGACAGAGAGATACGGATACATATATTGGCCACGTTGTACGGAACACAAATAAAAAACCAATAATAATAATGGTAATGATAATAAAGAGAGAGAGAGATAGCTTACGTAGTATAGAGAAGATCCCAACATAAGAAAAATAAGAACATAAGGACTGAAAAAGGAACTATATCACTGACACTTTCCCTCTGCTCGTTTACCAAAAGTTTCACAGCGGACAAAGAAAGTCTTAGGTATTCCCCACCCACGCTTCAATACTTGATGCCAGATTTTCTAGACTAAAACTGTAACGTAAAACAACTCTTGATGAAAAAGTGAGAACCCCAAGGTACCAATATAATGAAATCATAAAATATTCCTTGGACTGGAAAAAAAATACATTAGGCTATATAGAACGTTGCTCTTAATTGTATAAAAATAAATAGGGTCGCGTCGGAATCTCAAGGCATGATGGGGACATAGCTCAACGAATAATTTACTGTTGCAATCTGTTCAAAGATCCTTTAATTTGGGAGGAAAGAGCTTGAGGACGACAATAAAAACTTCGTAAATTAGTCGCCGTGGGTCGTTAGTGAAGGGACAAAATTAGAAAGTTAGCTGGAAAAATACTTGTGGGATGAAAAGAGATAATTGGGTGACATTTTTACCAGCTGGAATCTTTATGTCAAGTATCATTAATTAAACAAGTATTATTGAGCATTATTATATTTTGTTTGGAAATTATTATGGTAAAAGTGGATGATACGGTAAAATTTGAGTTTTATTTTTATTTTTGTTTAGAAGCTCATCAGTATATTTAATTATTATTTTTACGTCAATTTTGTCTTTAAATGAAGAAGTTGTTGAGGTAGATTTTTCGCTGGCTTTTATATTGTTCGTTAAGACATTAATTATGAACAATACCCGACATTTGTATTAGTAGTAGTAGTAGCAGTAGTAGTAGTAGTAGTAGTAGTAGTAGTAGTAGTAGTAGTAGTAGTAGTAGTGAGTTATTTTTGTTTTGGGGGGTTTTAGAGAGAGAGAGAGAGATACAGAGATGCAGACAGACAGGACACACAGACAGAGAGAGAGAGGAGAGAGAGAGAGAGAGAGATACGAGAGAGAGGAGAGAGAGAGAGACGAGAAGAGAGAGAGAGAGAGAGAGACAGAGGACAGAATACCTACATAACACAACCTCAATCTCTCTCAAAACCCTTCAAATCTCCATATCACCATTTCCCAATAGCCTTACGTCCACCCATCTCTTCAACATCACCACCATCACCTTTACACTACCCCCCCCCCCGAAGCCACAAGCCACACCACACCACACCTTTACTACCTCCACAACAAGCACCCCCCCACCACCACCATCATCCCACCACCACCACCACCACCTATACACCCCACCACCACAAGCAACACAAGCATCACCACCAGTTTTCCAGTTTCCTTTCACCCCGGCCGCCTCACATCACCCTTTGCCATCTCAAGAAGCTCTCCTTTCCATCCCACTACCGACACTTTCCGGAATCTTTTAGTATTTCCTGGGAGGCTGTTCGGGCGGCGAGGCGTTGGCTTACAGATTGGGAGGTGCAGCGTGTCGACACCTGCGTATACAGAGGCGAACCAGCGGCGCGGCAAACTCACGTCGCCTCGGAAGGTGGAGACTTGACCCTTTCGCCTGGGTATTGGAGAGAGAAATCTTTGTTTGGTTAGTGCGAAATTGCCTTGCGAAGTAGAAAGTGTTGAAAAGGGATTATATTGTGTTGATATTTAAGAGAATTTAGTTATTTTGTAGCTTTCTGTGGCGTAAAAGGAGTTTATTTTTTCGTTCAGCGATGTAGAAAGCTATGAAAAGATAATGAATTGTATTGATATTTAGAGAAAGTAGTTCATTTGTATCTATCTGTGGCGTAAAAGAAGAGTTTTTTGGGTTTAGCGACGTAGAAAACGACAAGATAAGATAAGATTTTCATCCTATCTAGACACTTTGCAAGTACCAACTACAAGGTTATTGACTATACAAAGCGCCGCCACGTCAGCATGAACTAGGCGGACTCGAACCGCTGACCGAATGCACAGGGACGCTGCACATTGGGAACTCACGTCTCTACCAACCTTGCCACCCTGACGGGCTAGAAAACGACAAGAAGTGATTAAACTTTATTAATAGTTAACAGAAAGTGGAAATTTAGCTTTGACAGAGTGAGAAGGAAGACACTAAGATTGACTTTCTATTTGCCATTAGACTATTTTTCTATCTTTCTGTGGCGTAAAAGAAGAGTTTATTTTTTCCTCCGTTCATTGATTCCTGCGATGCGGCTCAGCGGTGGGTTTCAGCGGCTTAGCGGGTCCCTGATTGGCTAAGACGGACGGGATTGGCTGTGTCGGAGCCAATCACGGGGCGTAAGAGGATGAAGGCCATTGTATTTATCCCAGTATGAACGTCACTCTGTCTTCTTGGCTGTAACGCATGATTTCCTTCGTACAGTCCGGCAGATTGGCTGATTACGCCTCATTATGCACCGATTACAGGCCGCTTTTCAGGTAAATATGAGGTAATTTAGCGGTAAAGGTTGATGAGTTTGTTATTTTGATGGCAGGGACGTGGATTTTGGGTAAGATCGAAGGGTATTAGGAGACTTAGGAGACCTCAGCTTCTCGTGCCGCCCTTGGGAGACTAGATCGCCGTCGTAGCTCAAGACAGCGCAAACGTCGAGTATATTACAGGGCCGGCGTGGCTAAGGGAACGAGAGGGGGGGAGGGAGAATGGGGCGGTCGGTGATAAAGAGAGAAAATACGAGCGCAAAAGGCAACGCTCTTTCTTTCTCCCTTTGCGTTTGTTTACAAAGATTTCCCACAGCTGTCTGTTCATCCTCTCTCTCTCTCTTTTCTTTCCTTCATAGTTTTTTCCTCAGCCACTTTTGTGAAGGTGTTTCAATGGTTCTTTTGGAGGTATATAAGAGTTATGAAAATGTCCTAATTTGTCTCAAACCTCCATAACATTGTCTGTTCATCCTCTCTCTCCTTTCTTTCCTCCTGGTTTTTTCTTCAGCCACTTTTGTGAAGGTGTTTCAATGGTTCTTTGGGGGGTATATAGAAGTTATGAAAATATCCTAATTTGTCTCACGCCTCCATACCATCTGTTTTCTTATGTTTCCTCCCTTTTACGTTCAGGAAATTTATCTGCAGTTAGAAAGGGACACATGTAAGGCACTGGTTATTAGCGTCTCGCCAGGAAAAGCCTCGCTGACAGTATCTTTTTGAACGACAATGAAAAGTCTGACGTTTCGCTCATGCCACAGAAGCCTCGGGGTGTTGGGCGGGCTTGGGATTCGCCGGCCGGAAACGTTGCCTCCACACAAACGCTGCCTCTTGGCCGACCATAAACGTTGGGCGGGAACGTTTATGACCCCAACATATCAGAGCGTGACAGCATATGCAGGGGTGGCGGGAGGGTTATGTGGGCTGAAGGACTGCAGGGGGAGGCTGGGGGAAGCTGGGGTTTGGTACTTGTGTAGGGGAGGGGATGGTGTGTGAGGGGAGGCTATTGCAGAGTAGAGGGGATAGTGTTGTGAGGGGAGGTAGTGTGTTGCAGAGTAGAGGGGATAGTGTTGTGAGGGGAGAGGTAGTGTGTTGCAGAGTAGAGGGGATGTTATGGAACCAGGGAAAGTGATGCGGATTTTGGGAATGCATTTTTTGTATCCATTTAATTTTTTCTGTTATTTTAGCATTGCATTTTTTCCAATTATCCATCAACTTAATCCATTTTTTGTATCCATTTATTTCTTTTTTGTCATTTTAGCATTGTATTTTCTGTCATCATCTATCAAAATCATCATTGTTGTCGCTATCATCATCAGTAACTAACTATTTCTTCTTTATGTCATTATTTACCATCGGAAATGACAAAACTAAAACAAATAAAAAAAAAAATGAAACTAGAGTTAGAAAAAAAAATTTTATGTTTAAACAAATAATCACNTAGGCGCAAATTCACCATTCTTTTACCCTACTAAAATTTGAGCGGTTTTTAGTGGATATTCCAATGTAACAACCTGCATATCTTCATTGACACTCAACTGTCTCCTTCTTCTACAATGAACATTCTAGGACTATCCTTTACTAAATATCTGAACTGGAAATCTCACATCTCATCTCATGCTAAAACAACTTCTAAGAAGTTAGGTGTGCTGTGGCGTCTGCGTCCTTTTTTTTCTCCCTCCCAATTGCTTGCTCTCTACAGGGGCCTTATCCGCCCATGTATGGAGTATGTCTCACATGTTTGGGGAGGATCCACTCATACAGCTCTCCTAAACAGGGTTGAGTCAAAAGCTTTTCGTCTCATCAATTCTTCTAATCTGACTGACTGTCTTCAATCTTTAAATTACCGCCCTAATGTTGCTTCTGTTGCTCTCTTCTACCGTTATTTGCATGCTTACTGCTCTTCTGAGCCTGCTAACTGCATGCCTCCCCCACTCCCGCAGCCTCGCTGCACAAGACTTTCTATTCATTCTCATCCCTATTCTGTCCATCTTCCTAATGCAAGAGTTAATCAGTATCTATACTCTTTCATCCCTCTCACTGGTAAACTCTGGAACTCTCTTCCGGTTTCTATTTTTCCACTTTCCTTTGACTTAAATCTTTTCAAAAGAAGAGTAACAAGACACCTCCCGAACTAAATTGGCCTAACTCTGGTTTTATTTTATTCTCTTACTGTCTTCTTTATAGGGACTGGCAACTAAGCGGGCTTTGTGTTACCCATTTTTGTTGTGCCCTTGGCCAGTTCCTTGTGATGTAGAAAAAAAAAGAAAAAAGAAATCGATCCGGAGGACTATAATATGAATTCGCAGGGCAATATCAAAACCCATTTACTTTACAGTACGCGTCAAGTCTGTTTATAAATGAAGTTATTGTGCTGGCTTCGACAACATTTGCTGCTAATTTGTTCCATCGATCAACAACTCTAACATTGAAATATTTTTTACGGAGATCTGTGCTGCAATGTTGTCCATTCAGTTTTAGACCGTTGTTTTTTGTTGTCACTTGAGGAGAAGGCTCGAATAGGTTCTCTTAATTCAATCAATCTATCATTGGGGGCATACGCCGGGGGGCGCGTCGCCTCGCCCATCCTACGACGCCACTCCCGAGGGTCACCACGCGCGAGTTCCCATGCAGGCTCCTTTCCCATACCAAGCAGCTCTCGACAAGAAACATCAACTTGCCCCAGCCACGAGCCTTGTGGGCGCCCCCTTGGCCTCCTCCACGCCGGATTGTCTCGTACAGATACAACCCGATGGGAAGGATCGGTTTTAGGGTAGCGTGCTACATGCCCATATAGCCGAAGTTGGCGCTGACGGACTATGCAGGTAATAGGCCTCGATTCAGTCTCACGGTGCAATCGCTGATTTGACACGTAATCATCCCAGCGATACTCCATGATTCTGCGAAGACACTTATTACCAAAGGCATTGATTCGTCTCATCAAGTCACTATTTAGTGTCCATGTCTCACAACCATAGAGTAAGACAAGGATCACAAGCGATTTGAAGATACGGATATTTGTCCTCCTGCACTGGTACCGACAACGCCAAATACTCCCGCTGAGCGAGTCCATAACACCGTGGGCTATGCCAATCCGCCGTAAGACTTCTTGACGTGACCCGCCGTCATTATGGACTGCGCTACCAAGGTATGTAAAACTTTCCAAGATCTCAATGTCCTCGCCACACGCATGAACAGACTATACTGCTTCATCTAGTAAGTCTCCAAACACCTGGACCTGGAGGCTGCAAGCATCCCCTGTCGAAACTCACGTCGGCGTTCCACCAGGACACGAAGCGCTAGGATACGGTCCGTTGTTGACTTACCAGGCGTGAACCCAGACTGCTGAGGTCTCTGATGCTTCACCAGATGGCTGCGAATCCGTGTCAGCAATAGATGGACAAGCACCTTGCCTGGTACGCTGAGCAGTGTAATACCGCGGTAACTGTTGCAGTCCTGACGGTCCCCTTTCCCTTTACAGATAGGGACGATCAGCCCCCTTTTCCAGTCAGGAGGAATGGTACCTGATTGCCACACGGCAGTCAGGACAGCATGCAACCCGTGGATCATGGCCTCACCCCCAGCTTTGAGGAGCTCCGCACTGATATTACAAACACCAGCTGCCTTCCCACCCCTCAACTTTGCTACAGCCTCTCTGACTTCGTCAAGAGAGGGTGCGCTTTCGTCAATGGGAGGATCGGCATCCACTGCCTGTAACCCAGTGGTGTGAAGCTGCTCAGTTGGAGGGTCCACCGTGAACAACTGCCGAAAGTACTCAATCCAACGAGCCATCTGCCCATCCATGTCCGACACGAGGCGCCCATCTGCTGTTCGAATAGCACTCGCCCGAGAAGGAGACTTGGAACGGAGCTTCTTCAGGGCTCGGTAGGCGGGTCGGAGGTCATTAGCGTTCAAATGACCCTCAACATCCTGAGCGAGACTCCTGACATACCTCTTCTTGTCTCTCCCCAGGAGGGTTCTAGTCCGGCGTGACAGAGCCCTGTGCTGGTCCCGGTTCCCAGCCAGCCTGGCAGCGCGACTCTCCTCGATTTTATCCAGCGTCTCCGTCGAGACAAAACCACGCCTTGACCTCGGGCGCTCCCCAATACACTCCTTGGCAGCCTGTAGAGTTTCACGTTTGAAGGTATCCCACAGTTCTACAGGGTCCCCGAGAGCACCGAGAACATCAAACCGATTTGAGACTGCCACCGCATACTCATGAGCACATGTCAAGTCTTTCAGTTTCTCAAGATGAAACACAGTATGGTTACCTCTTAAGATTCTTCTGGACTTGACATGAAGCTTAAGTGTAGCAACAACAAATCTGTGATCTGTTCCAAAGAACTCAGCACTCCGGTAAACCCTGCAGTTCTGGAGGATCCTCCAACGAGTGCTAACGAGGATGTGGTCGATCTCCTTTGCTACCCCTCCGGCATTACTATACCATGTCCAGCTGTGCAGCTCTGGTCTCTGATACCAAGAACCTGCAATTCTCAACCTTCTGGACCTTGCAAAGTTCAGAAGCAGAGAACTGTTGGTGTTTCTGGTACCGGAGCCATGGGGACCAACACATAATCGTAGCCATCTCTCACAGTGCCAAAATCCTTGATTAAATAAGTCTCTTGATTAATGACATCAAATCCTTTAAGGATTTTAAAGGTTTCTATCAAGTCTCCACGGATTCTACAATCCTTTTAGGAAAACATTAAGTTTCCGCAGTGTCTCTTCATAAGATGAATCTCGCAGAGATGGAATTAGTATGGTTGCTCTTCTTTGAACTGATTCCAATTTGGCTTGATCTTTTACTATACAAGGCGACCAGAATTGAACGGCATATTCTAAGTGTGGCCTAAGCAAAGACGTGTATAATCATGTCATTACTTATGGAGTTTTATGTTCAAAGTTGCGTTTGATGAAGCCCAACATCATATTTGCCTTTTTACTTGCAGCCAGGCAATCCGTACTGATATTAAGATCATTACTAATGATGACACCTAAAATATTTTCCTGCTGTACTTCAGTTAACGATTTATTTTGCATTTGATAAATATATTTGGGGTTATTATTGCCTATAAGGCATTTGAGGCATTACTTTATATATATCGGAATTGAATCGTAATAGCCATTTATCACTCCAAAATGATAGTGTGTCTAGATCACGTTGTATGAACTCGCAGTTTTCTCTAGTATATGCTTTACCGCTTAATTTGCTGTCTTCTGCAAATTTCGATATTTTAGATACAAGTCCACAGTCCAGATCATTGAAATATATCAAAAAAAGAGTAGGACCCAAGACCGAGCCCTGAGGCACCCCACTAGTAGCATCTAACCAATCAGATGTCTCGCCATTTATTCCTACCCGTTCTTTACGATATGAAAGCCAATCGCTAATCCATGATCATAAACGTTCTCCTATACCATGCGCCCTTAGCTTGGTCAAAAATCGCTTATGGGGAACTGTATCGAAGGCTTTCTGGAAGTCAAGGTATAATATATCCGAAGAACTTTTAGCGTCCCAGTTTGAATAAATGACATTGAAGAAATCGAGTAGGTTTGTTAAGCAGGATCTCTTATGTCAAAATCCATGCTGGGAGTTTAATATTGAGTTATTTATTCGAGATAAGACACTATATTATACCGCCATATTTTCTCAAATAGTTTAACAATCACAGACGTTAGACTAATTGGGCGATAATTACAAGGCTTTTACACCCTTTGTTGAATATCGGTGTAACATTAGCTAATTTCCACATACCTGGATCATTTTTTGTCCATTATTGATTTATTGAAAATAATCTTTAATGGGAGCGAAAGTTGACTGTGACATTCGTGAAGTAATTTCGGCGAGATTTCATCCACCCCCACGGATTTTGCTGGGTCAAGTTTCAGCAAATGTTTTGATATTTCGTCTACTGCTATCTCTCCTATTACCAATCTATCACTTTCGAGTCCCGCAAACATGTTTACTGGTTCTGGTAATGGAGTTTCGTCTTCTTTAATAAAAACCGCATTAAAGTAGTCACTGAGTACGGACGCCATACTCTTATTATCATTTACTAAAATGTTATTCATATCTTTCAGTGGCCCAATACATGTTTTGACGTTTTTGTTTACTGCAAACGTCTTGAAAGAACCTGTTTGAGTTTCATTTGGATTCCTTAACAAGTTTTTCTTCATACTTGCACTTTTTAGACTTAATTAATCCTTTGCAACGACGATTTACGTCAATGTAATATCTAGAATCACAGTCCCCATTAGATCACTTGTAAACTTTATATTTTTTCGGCGCTTACTGCTGATGATTTGTTGAATCTCATTAGTCATCCAACAGGGTCTGTTTTTGTTATTCAAACGTTTTCTTACCATGGGAACATATTTTCCAACAACCGAATGGAGTCTATTTGTCAATACATTACACATGATTTCGGCGTTATTACAATTTAGTAGGTCAATCCAATCAAGTTCGCTTAGTACCCTGCAGATCTTTGTGAAATCCGCTTTTACGAAGATTTTCTCTTAGGAGGAGGAGGAGGAGGAGGAAAGGTATGGATGACGGCAAGATAAGAGAAGGGAACGTAGATTAAGCAGAGAATGATTGATGTGATATATTCTGAAACAGTTAATGAAGTGAACATTTAGGGGTGCATAAGGCAGGTAATTAAGTTGAAGGCTGAACAGTTTGGCAGGTAGGTGGCGTGACTTAGGCGGCAGGTCAGTGGTGGCACGGAAGGCAAGGCTTGGTGGCAGGGGAGGCAGGGCTTAGTGGCAGGGGAGGCAAGGTTTCGTGGCAGGGAATGCAAGGCTTGGTGGCAGGGGAGGCAGGGCTTGGTGGCAGGGGAGGCAAGGCTTGGTG
Source organism: Chionoecetes opilio (assembly GCA_016584305.1). Classification (NCBI taxonomy): domain Eukaryota; kingdom Metazoa; phylum Arthropoda; class Malacostraca; order Decapoda; family Majidae; genus Chionoecetes; species Chionoecetes opilio. The sequence goes on from JACEEZ010005989.1 coordinate 12,905, forward strand.
GCAGGGGAGGCAAGGCTTGATGGCAGGGGAGGCAGGGCTTGGTGGCAGGGGTAGAAAGGCTAAGTTGCACGGGAGGCAAGGCTTGGTGGCAGGGGAGGCAGGGCTTGGTGGCAGGAGAGGCAAGGCTTGGCGGCAGGGGAGGCAAGGCTTGGCGGCAGGGGAGGCAAGGCTTAGTGGCAGGGGAAGCAAGGCTTGGTGGCAGGGGAGGCAAGGCTTAATAGTTTTATAGTTTTATAGAGTTTATTGCCAAATAACAATTATATACACATAAATAAATATATACACATTTTATAGGCATTAGTCTGCTGAGCATGAGCTCCTTAGTAGACATAAAATCAGTTAACATAATCTAAATGCGAATACGATGACGGCAATAATTTACAAATAAAGATTAACATACAAAAATATAAACTCAGTGAAAACATGTTTTTTTTATATAAAAAGAAGTACCTAAATTTCAGGAGCACAAATTTACTGTATTTTCATTTTCAATCTATAAGAACTTGACTTTGTAAATTATATAAATACTGTTTAAGTTTAAATTTAAATATATTGAGATTATTTGCTGTTTTGATGTCATCTGGTAATGCGTTCCAACATTTCGGGCCAAAACAATATATAGAAAATTTGTACAGTGTTGTTCTTGGTTGTGGACATAACAAATTAACATTGTTACCTCTGGTACCTAGGCTGTGATGAATCATTCTAAATATTTTTCTGTTGTTACTATTATCATTTAAATCATTATAAACAGTGAGAAGACAAAAATATTTAAGTAGTAATTCAAATTTTAGTAATTTTAACTCATTGAATAAAAAGTGTGTAGAGACACGTTTTCCTCTATATGTTATGGTTCTGATCAATTTCTTCTGAGTGACAATAATTTCCTTTACATTTGACGGCCACGTACAACCCCAGATGGACACACAATATATAATAAGAGGATAACACAGGGAATAATATATACTTTTTAAAGCATCAGTTGTTAAATTGTAACGAATTTTGTATAATATTCCACAAGTTTTTGACAATTTTAAGCAGACTGATTGAATATGATTTTTCCAATTCAAGTTTTCATCTATGATAACCCCCAAAAATTTTGTACATGCAACCCTCTTTAGTTCACACCCATCCATATATACTGGACCCATGTTGTATACTACAGATCGATTTTGAAATAGCATATAATTAGTTTTTGTAATATTTACCTTTAATTTGTTAGCTGAAACCCATTTACTAATTTTTTCTAGTTCAGTATTTAACACCGCATTCAAGTGATCTAAGTTGTTATCCTGTAAGAGCAGATTGGTGTCATCTGCATAAAGAACATAATTACATTTATTACTGGCATTGGAAATATCATTTATAAATACCAAGAACAGCAATGGGCCCAGTATTGATCCCTGAGGTACTCCCCTGTCAACAGTTTTCAGCACTGATGTTTTCTTATTACAATATACAGCTTGTTTCCTATTTGTCAAATAACTTGAAAATAGCTTTAATGGTGTTCCTCTTATTCCTATATTATTTAGCTTATCTATTAATATTTTATGGTCCAGTGAATCAAATGCCTTAGATAAGTCCATGAATATGCCTGCAACATAGTGTTTTCTTTCCAAATTACTATAAATTTCACTTGTGAATTTCATTACGGCTTTCTCTGTTGACTTGTTACTGCGAAATCCATACTGATTATCAGATAATAATTTAAAATCTTCCAAGAACCCTTTGAATCTATGAACAATAGCTTTTTCAAAAACTTTACTAATCGAGGGTAAAATAGATATGGGTCTATAATTATTTTCATCATCATCATCACCAGATTTAAATATTGGTATCACTTTAGCAATATTAAGTTTGTCCGGAAAGCATCCTTGCTGGAAACAGATTGATTATGTGGGTGAGAGGGACATCAATGTAATGTGCAGTAAGTTGGAGCAGTTTTGGTGGAATTTCATCACATCCTGGTGCTGTGTTTGCTTTTATAGATTTTAAATATTGATTAACCTCTTCCCTAGTAACAGGATAAAGGTAAAAAGAAATTTCCGATGGATTATTGAAAAATTGAGAGGGAGAGTTTTGCTGTGCACTTGTTTGTTGCGGTGGGGAACCAGCTTTTTTTTAAGAAATGTTCATTAAAAATATTTGCAGTGAGGCCATTACTATTTTTCAGTTTAATTTCATTACAATGATTGACTTTTTTTCTGCCCATTAGACTATTTATTGTATTCCAAATTGATTTATTATTACCTTGTTCACTCTTAAATTTATCTTGAAAATATTTGTTTTTTGCAGCTCGAAGTAGTGTTACCAGCTTGTTCCTGTAAGCTTTATATCTTGGTCCATATGACAATGGCCATTTTGATGCCAACCTTTCAAGTCTGTGTTTCTCCTGGATACTAGTTTTTAATCCTGCAGTTATATAAGGGCTTCTTTCGTTTTTAACGTTAACTTAAATTTTTCTTAATGGAAAACAAGATAAAAATTTATCTTTATATAATCTGGGAAATTTATCATATGCATCATTTGCGTCGTTAATATTTATAATTTGCAACCAATTTTCATGTGATATTTCTTCTGCAAATAAATTGATATTGATGTCAGAAAAAAATCTTCTTTCTACATATGCATCACACTTATTTACAACTTTTCTAAACTGAGAGTATACTGCAAAATGATCTGTTATATCAGTATATACTATGTAATTGTTTATATTATTTTCCAGATGTGAGGTCCTTATATGATCTATTAATGAGGCACAGTTTTCAGTAACTCTCGTGGGTTTTGTTGTTAATGGGAAGCAGCCATGTGCATACATAACGTTTATGAAATCAAAGACTCCTGATTCAGTTGCTTTAAGTAAATCTAAGTTCCAATCCCCCAGAAAAAATATTTTGTTGTACTTTTTTATCGCTGTATAATCAAATATTGTCTTTAAAGCATTAAGAAATTCAAGCATGTTCCCCTTTGGCGGCCTATAGACAGATGCAAACAAGTTGATTTCCTTACCATTATTCACTTGTACACAGACACACTCAAAAAATGGTTCCATCATACAACACTCCTTAATGATACAAGAACTAAACCTACTGGATATATATATACACACACCTCCACCTTTCCTATTTCTGTTCATTGCGTACATATCATAACCTTTTAAAACATACAATACTTCGATGTTATTATCTAACCTAGTCTCCGAGAACCCCATCACATCAAATTTATCCTTATCGGTTAAACACTGATCAATTAATATTTGGAGATTACTAGCTAGACTTCTAATGTTCATACTTAATACCGAAAATACATCAACTTCACTTAATTTTACTTTAACATCATTTAAATATATATACTGTGAAAATTTATGTGTCATGTTCCCCCTATCAATAATAAATGAATCAATACCATTACTGTTCATATCTTGTTCTAGATCAAGCGGATTAAATATCATCTGATCAAGTTCATTTACATACAAATAGTTTGTGTGGACTGTGTCACTGTTGGTAAGCCTTTCAAGTTCAACATTACTAATATAATAAAAAGGAAGGTACTGATTGACAGCCATCATTATGCTAAAGTTCTCGTTACTTTTCTTTCCTTCTTAAGGAGGAAGGAAATTTATTTCTTCACAATCCCATGAGGGTTCTTCCTTATCTTCGGTGACTGTGAGCAAGGCGAAGCACCTGTGGCGGGTGATGAGGCGAGTCTGGACGGCGCTGGGAGGGACGGGTAGGCGGGCACAGCGCCGGCCTGTCTTCCCACACCGACACTTCCCGCTCCCCCACCACCCACCCTAGTACCAGGCCGAGCCACAGCTCCACCCACTGCACCAGCCACTACCGGGACAGCTGCAGCAACTGCTGTAGCTGCTTGCTGCCGATCACGGCCGGCAGCAGGTGGATCCTCGCTCAGGGGTGTATGATTTCCCGATGCACTGTCAGTACCAAGCCTGTCCTTCACGATGAGCTTAGTATGCCGAAAGTAGGCAATTTTCCCCTGTGATCTTGCCTGTTTCATCTGCGGTATCTGAGCGTTCTTGACTGCCTGTGAAGCAGCGCACAAATCATCATTAAGGTAGATATTGGTACCTCGCAACTTCCTCGCACTCCTCATGATCGCCTCTCGATCACAGTAGCGGGAGAAACGCGCAACGATGAGACGAGGTCGGTCATCGCGGCGCTGTCCAACCCTATGGGCCCTCTCCAGCTGCACGCCAGGCAGCTGCAGCTTATCCCCCAGCAGGGAAGACACCAGCGCCGCTGACTGCTCCCACGTTTCCCCGTCGTCGCGCTCCTCGACACCGCTGATTCGAATGTTGTTCCTCCTGCTGTAGTCTTCCTGATAATTCATGCGTTCTTCCATGTCTTTAATTTGTAGTTTTGAGGAGTCAATGTTGTGAGAGAGCTTATCAAAAGTTTCTTTGTTGACAAGCTTTTCTTTTACATGTTCCTTGATGGTTGTTTTGAGTTCATCAATTTCTCGTTGACTGAACTCAAGGCTGGTGGTGAGATCCGAAACAGTGGATTCAAGCTTCTGTATTCTATCATTTAACTGCTTCACCATTACCTCCATGGCATTCTTATATGCTCTCTCTTGAGATTCCAATAATGTTGTAATTACAGTTTGATCCATATTGAGGTAGTAATAAGATATGTCTCTCTGGAGCTGTAAAATATGCTTCGTGACGTCAGCTCACTACTGCGCATGCGCAAACGCCAGTCAGCTGGTCGAGAGGGGATGTAGAACTGTGATTCAAGTTTCTTACAGTAATTCTGTCTAAGTCCAAAACCACACTGTTCCAAAAGACCCTCTGAATTGTCTACTGTGCTCTTAGGTAACTTGCTTGAGTAGTTTAACGTCTGTAGCAGCTCTGGTTCCCTTGTTTTCTTGAAAAACTTGGAGAGCTCTCTGCCTGCCTTGTAAACACTGCCGCCATTCCAGTAGTAGTTAATGGCATGGGAGGCAGGGCTTGGTGGCAGGGGAGGCAAGGCTTGGTGGCAGGGGAGGCAAGGCTTGGTGGCAGGGGAGGCAGGGCTTGGTGGCAGGGGTAGAAAGGCTTGGTTGCAGGAGAGGCAAGGCTTGGTGGCAGGGGAGGCAGGGCTTGGTGGCAGGAGAGGCAAGGCTTGGCGGCAGGCGAGGCAAGGCTTGGCAGCAGGGGAGGCAAGGCTTAGTGGCAGGGGAAGCAAGGCTTGGTGGCAGGGGAGGCAAGGCTTAATGGCATGGGAGGCAGGACTTGGTGGCAGGGGAGACAAGGCTTGGTGGCAGGGGAGGCAAGGCTTGATGGCAGGGTAGGCAGGGCTTGGTGGCAGGTAAGGCAAGGCTTGGTGACAGTGGAGGCAGGGTTTGTTGGCAGGGGATGCAAGGCTTGGTGGCAGGGGAGGCAAGGCTTGGTGGCAGGGGAGGCAGGACTTGGTGGCAGGGTAGAAGAGTTATGAAGTTAATCCCTATAACTTATATCGACACTGTGAGAATAATCGTTGGCAATATTAAGAAAATGATCATTAAATGCTTTAGCAGTATCAGGGGAAAAAATAAGATTTAGGTTAATAAGCATGTTATTTGACAGATTTTTCCGTCCCAGTAGCTAATTTACTGTTATCCAGGTGCTTTTAGCATTACCCTGGTTCTCTTGAAGTTGGCTTTTGTAATATTCGTCTTTTGCAGTACGTAATAGGGAGGTTAACTTATTTCTATACAGTTTGTACTTATCCTTAAATGTCAATGGCCATTTATTAGCAAGTCGTGCAAGTCGATGCTTTTCTTTAATGCATCTAAACAAACCTGGTGTTAAATATGGGCTTCTCTCTCATCTACGACACTTAAAAGGAAAATTATGTTGAAAAAATTCATTAAACTTTTCAAAAAACATATCATATGCATTGTTAGGACAACTAGAAGCTAATATATTATCCCAAGTGACCTGTGACCTACCATCAACAAAGTTCCTGATATTCTCGGGGCCAAATACCCTCTTGTTTACAGTCTTCCGGGGTTGTGCCGTCCCGCTGTGTTTAATTAATCGAGAAATGACTGGAAAATGGTCAGAGATGTCAGTATGTACTATGAAATTTGTAGAATTAGACTCAGCCTGATTAGACCAAATGTGATCTATCAGGGAAACTGTGTCGTTTGCTACTCTGGTGGGTTTGGTGGTTGCAGGCAAGAGAGAATACATTAATATTGTAAATTCAGTAACATGTGAATTATTTTGTTTCAATAAGTTATTGTTCCAGTCACCAAACAAATAAATATAGGCCTGACTTTCAATATACTCAAAAATGTCTTTTAATTTTTTAATAAAATTATTAATATTACCATTAGGTGGTCGATATATAGAAGCTAGGAAATATCTATCTCTACCACACAATAACTCAACACACAGACATTCAAGATAAGGTTCACAAAAACTTACGTTTTGCAGACTATGAGAAGTATAGGCATCAGACACATACATGGCCACTCCACCTCCGTGCCTGTTACGAGGCTTGGAGTGCATTGTATAACCATTCATTTCATATATAGGGGCAATATCACTATCAAGTCGGGTTTCAGAAAAACCGAAAATGTCATATTTATTATTGCTTCAGTTTAAAATTTGGTCTTCAAATGGTTGTAGATTTGTTGTAACACTAGCAATATTCATTGATAAGATAGTGAACATATTCGAGTCATCACATGAAAACATTTGGTCTTGCAATGTTGTATATACAGACTGTGGAATGTTTCAATCTCTTACATTGTTGAAAAATTAGTCAATACCAGTGTCATCATATCTATCAAACTGAAAATCTAAAGGATTGAATTTGTAGTAATTTAATTTGCAAACAGAAACATCATATACATTATGCAAAAACACATCGTTTAATTCATTCGCATCTAAGGCATGAAATGGGAGTATAAAATCCATGAAATAAGTAGGGATGTAAGTTAGGAGTTAAGTATTACAACAGCTATGTATATTCTTACTTCCTCTTACCCCTCCTGTTGTTGCCACCTCCGCGTGACCGAGTGGTAGCACCCCCATCTGCACCAGTGGCGTCAGTGTTGCCATCCGCGGTAGCCTCTACTGGTGTGCTATGTATATGACCAGAACTAG
>JACEEZ010005989.1:22500-37500 GCA_016584305.1 Chionoecetes opilio
GAGAGAAGGAGAGAGAGAGAGGAGAGAGAGAGAGAGATGAGAGAGAAGAGAGAGAGAGAGAGAGAGAGAGGACACGCGGGACCTTCGGTGGTGTCGCTGTCTGCTTTCAAAAGAACCTGTCGGTACAACCACTGGACGTCACTCTCCCTAACCACCTTGAGATGATGTTCTTCAAGATTTGGACTCAACACCATGGCTCTACCCTCCTTTGTGTTTGCTACCGTCCTCAGTGGCAAGGAAGAGAGCCTATAGAGTTCCTGCACACCCACCTTGACAGGTTACTGCAGCAGCACTCTTGCAACCACACCGTCATCGTCGGCGACCTTAATCAACACCTGGTTGCAAGAGCATTTGAAGAACTCCTCACAGTATATGGTCTCACTAACCACGTCGCCTTTCCCACCCACATCTCCGGCTCTTCCCTTGATCCTGTTATCAGTGATCTGCCAGAAGGAGTCGTCACCTGTCGCCCTCTCGGCGCTGTGGGATCCTCAGATCACCTGGCGGTCCTCAGCACAATTCACGTTGCTGGGCTGAGAGACGTCCCCAAGAAGCGGACAAACTGGCTGTGGGGGAAGACTAACTGGGAGGGCCTTCAAGACGCGCTGCGTCACACTCCCTGGAACAACATCCTTACAGGTGACGTGGACACCCAAGTAAGAAGCTTCACAAGCACAATTCACTCCCTTCAAAGAAGGTACGTCCCCACCCATACCTTCACGGTAAAACCACTCGACCGGCCATGGTTTGGGTACAACTGCAGAGTGGCAGCCGATGAAAAAAGCAGAACCTGGAAACGCTTCAGACGACACCCGACGCACAATAACAAGCAAAGGCACAAAGAAGCTTGCTTCAACATGCAAAGGGTACAGCGGGTGGCTCAGCAACGGTGGCAAGATGAGCTGAAATTCAAACTCTCTGACCGCTCTGTGGGTAGTAAGTCTTGGTGGACTGCCCTCAAGGAACAGCAAGGCTTTGCACCCGATGACCACATTCCCCCGCTAAATAAAGCTGACGGTTCAGTAGCCACTCGGAGTTGCGAGAAGGCTGAGGTATTAGCGGCCCACTTCTCAGGAAAGATGACAGTCTCTGATCCTGACCGCCTTCCTCCTGCCGTGGCACGTCTCACCAACGCGACGCTCGACACCATCACCTTACCACAGAAGAGGTGATGCGACAGCTGCAACTGGTCGACCCTAAGAAGGCCCTTGGACCAGACGGGGTGTCCCCCCACATCCTTAAGCACTGCGCCGCCCAGCTGGCAGCCCCCGTCACCGATATCTTCCAGTGTTGTCTCAGCACTGGTAAGTGGCCCTCCACGTGGAAGGTGGCAAGAGTAGCAGCGATTCACAAAAGGGAAAGAAGACGGAGCCAAAAAACTACAGACCAATCTCCCTCCTGTCTGTCCTCGGCAAGACACTGGAAACCATCATTGCCAGCAGGATCTCCTACTTCTTCACCACACACCGCATCCTCAGCAACAGACAGTTCGGCTTCCGCCCTAACAGGTCTGCCAACGACATCCTTCTCCTTATGTCCACCTTATGGCACCAATCCCTGGACAGAGGACGCGACACTTTCGTCATCGCCTGGACATCGCCGGAGCTTTGATAGGGTGTGGCACTCCGGTCTCATCACCAAACTCCGCAGCATGGGAGTGACTGGCGGCCTTCTCCACCTCCTTCACGACTACCTGCGGAACAGATCTCTCAGCGTGGCGGTGAACAGACACACTTCGGAAGCACACCCGATTGGAGCTGGTGTCCCACAAGGCAGTGTTTTTGGACCCCTATTATGGAATGTGTTTTTAACGACCTCCTGATGCTCACCCCGGAGGCACACGCCTACGCGGATGACTGCACCCTCACATTCCCCTGTGACAGTACTGACCACCGCACTACTGTCGCCCTCGTCAACCAAGTGTTGGAGACCATCACCTCATGGGGACGACGGTGGCAGGTTGATCTCGCCCAGGACAAAACACAGGTCATGCTGATCTCCCGGCGACATCACCCCCCAGCCACCCCTATCCCACCCATTCTTCTGGACGGGAAGGTGTTGCCCTTGCAGCCGACGGTCAACATTCTCGGCGTTGAGGTGAACAGCACCCTCTCCTTCACCAGCCACGTCAGGAAGGACAGCCTCTAAGGCCGCAGGCAGGTTGAAACTGCGTCAGGCGCATCTCCCACCTCCTTGACGCTCGGGGTGTCACAACCCTTTATGCGGCCCAAGTCCGCTCCCTCATGGAGTACGCCCCCTGACTTGGTCATCCTGCCCCCCCTCGTACCTTGGTCTTATAGACAAGGTACAAAACCGTGCCCAGCGGCTCATCTCCCTGAAGGCAGCACCAGACATGCAGCTCGCCCCCCTACAGCCCCTACAGCACAGGCGAGACGTGGCCGGCCTGTGCGTCACGTACAAAATCCTCAAGCAGGGCGCCCCACACCTCGCTATACTCCGGCAGCCGTGGGCGACACCTCACCCATACTCCACCAGGGACGCCAACAAGAGGGACCAACAACTCATTGTTCCCTTCGCCAGGACAGCGACCTTCTTCCGCTCCTTCCTGCCGCGATACAGCAGGCTGTGGAACCGCTGTAGTGCGACAGACTGACATGCACCAGGCCGCCACACTCCACATCTTCAAGTGTGCAGTGAATGCCTGGTTGATGCCATCTGGACATAATTAGTCAACTAAATGTGCAGACTAAAGATAGTTATCGGAACCTCACCGGGAACTTTTGGCTGTAAAATTAATATGAAATGTAAAAAAAAAAAAAAAAAAAAAAAAAAAAAAAGAGGAGAGAGAGAGATGTATGTATTAAGTTTAAGCGACTGGCTTATCATTCCCTATGACATCTACTCGACTCATTCACTATTCATAAAATATTACAAAAAATATTGAAAAAAAAACCGCGAATGAACGAAACCTTCGGTGATTTGAACAAGGGATGCAGAAAAATGAAAGAAATATAGAAATAAAGAGTGGGAAAAATATATAACAAAGTTAGAGATGAGTAGAAAATGGAAAATCGAGAAGAAAAAAACTGGGTAAATCTGGGAGTTCGAACATAAAAATAAGCCATGTGGAGGATGAAGAAAAAATAATAAGAGCAGAAGGAAGAATAGTGGGGCAGATAACAGCAATTTTTGAGAGGAATCGTGCAAATGATGATACAAGCATCAAATTTGCCACACTTGTTCTCCAAGTGATACTAATCAAATCTGCCCGATTGGCTAATTGAAAATCGAAGATGGCGGCCATTTTTCAAGAAGGCCGCCAAATTTGCCGCCCGAAGTTGACGTTCTGCTTAGAAGTATTTGTAATTATCCGATTTGCATGATCTAGGTGTGGATTCCTATGTTTTCAAGCCTGCTGAAGTGGATTTTCCTGTTTATAAAGCACACTGACACATATTTTTCAAAATGGCCACCAGATTGTCTGTTTTTCATTACGTAAGCTTTGCCCCGGCTAGTAGATGTTCAAAGTTATGCATACCATGCCACTGGTCCTCCAGCTGCTACTGTTCACATATGCAGCTGCAGAGTGATGTGCAGGGGAGCTCTGACTGAAAGCATTTGCATCTTCCTTTACAACCTTTCTTACTGGAACACTTCGTCAGTTCCCGACAGCTCGCTGCAATAGGGGGTAATGTTGTCCAACATATCTGCCATTTCTCTCCTTTCGATGTCCACCCCATTCAGCGGGACTGCTCGTGTCTGGATTGGAGATGGTTTTCGTGGCCCTAGATGATCCCAGCCTGATAGGCCGCACGCTTTGTATGTTCTCTGAGGGCTGCCTGTGTTGGTGGAATTGAGTTGTACGGCCTCTGCTTGCGGTAGGTACTAATATAGGTGACTAGTTCGGAGAAACCAATTGGATATGCTTCCTTCCAGTGCTCCTGTGCTTTCTCTTGCTCCTGCACCTTTAGGTAGGCTCGTTCTCGGTTATACAATGCCACCAAGCAGGCAATGTGATATTTCAGTTCTTGTGCTTTGACATCCCCTACACTTAGATTGGCAAGAAGTTTTCCATCACTGAGTGTTTCTGCACATTCGTGTATTCTCTTATTCACTTTCATTGTCATTGCTTCTCTAAGCTCCCAACCTGTTGGAATTATCGACCACCAATTGATGGTCGACAACCACTGTTAAAATTATAATGTTGATTAACGTGAACTCACCATGTGATTAACCCAATTCTACCTAAACTGCTATGATACCCTATTTAGCTCTAACTAAGGTATACTCAACAGTGGCAGGTGGGTTGTAATGTGCGTTGCTTGATCCCCTATCTTTGGGGAATATTGTATGTCGATGTGGTCAGAGATGCAACAGGCTGGGAGTGGAACTCGTCAACTGCGTGGGTGACTGGGCTGAAAATCCTCCACCGTTTAAAATGGGAATGGAATGGCCGCGATTTTGTTGGTCGGCCGACGAAGCTGTTCATTTCCCTTCCAACAGTTGAGGGGAGCCGATATTATCCAAGTATATTTTACACTTCGTCGTCCTTTTCTTGTAACCAAAAAAAAACCGATGATCGGTTAAAATATACTCATATTATTATGAGTTGACTACACCTTCGTGTATAAATCAAATCAAACAAACCGCGCACTCCAACTTCATATCGTAGTGGCTGAGCGTTACTATTATTCTTGACAACCAAAAAACCTGTTCAAGTGACAGCTGGAGTTTCCACGTAGGAGACATGTTCCACCAATGTTCCCATACGTTGAAATTTCCTTACAATTCTTAGATTATGTTTTAATATATCCTTTGATTAATTGGTGGTATTATAGATGAAAACCACCAAAAATTATCTAATTCTATCTAAATACATCTTAATTTATACCCCAATCTCTTATAATATAATATTAAATAGGTGGAATTTTTTGTTTGTATCCCGAACTCCTCACGTAGGGAGGCGCCAATTCCACCATTCAAAAAAAAACAATAGGACCTTACCGAAAATTTGAGCGGTTTTTTACCGGAATTACTTTCCACAACTTGGGCCCAGGGCGAAAAATGAGGGTTGCCTCCGTTATTTGGACCCCTTTAATGATGGGTTTCGCCAAGTGGTTTTACCCTTTAAAAAAAGCAGCCTGCCTCAGAGGTTGAGAATCCCCTAAGTTGAGCTTGCCGAGTCCGCAGCCTTACAGTCTTCATTTCTCTCTTCAGCTAACTCTAGGGGGCCAACTTATTTACCACCGTCCGCACACAGACACGATTCGTTGTCCCCTTACTAGTAACTTCCACAGACCTCACATCCCCTTTTCCATCTGTATGCAATTTTGCGTATTTTTGCCTAGAAAGGCCATTGCGAGCGAGGCCCATATCTCCCCTAAGGTTACTATATCTCTCTACTTTGGATTGGACCTATAGATTTTTTCTGGGCGGTTGAGCCCCATAAAAAACTTGTTCTCCACTATACCTCAGTAAATTAATTCTGCACTCCAATGCTTATATCCCATGATCTTAAATTTTACTTAAGGTAATGAGAACCTTTCCCGGAGATGGTGAGCCGGGTCTTTTAATCAGCGGACTTGTATATCTTTCCCTGGTATCCTATCCAAGGAAAGGGTTCCAGGTCTTCTCCCGTAAATTAAATGTGAGGGAGTAATAGTCTTCATATTTACTGATCATCATACTAATAGGTTAAGGGGGTTTCGGTTAGAGTGATACTCGCTCAAACAATCTCAATCAACTATGTTTTCCAAGGTCGTCTAACCCTTCTTTGTCTTGTGGAAAGAGTTTTTTCCTAAGACAAACTTGACAATGCCAATTCATTCTTTCTGTGCAACCCATTTTGCCAAGGAGTTATAGGAGTAGGTTAAAGGTCCATGAGGCAATTTCCTTAACTCTAGATACTTTGTACTGATGGACGATTTACTATTCTAACAATATGGGGGCTGCTCCTGACGAAGTTAGTACCATATCGCTATTCAATCGCCGAGGACACGACCGCCGAGCCACAACACCGCCGGAACACTTGAATAAATGTTTATCGGCCTTAAAATCAGCAGCTATTTCTAAAGAAATGAACAGCCCTTGTAGATCTCTCGTGCAAGTAAATACAGCATACATATACTTTCTTTGGGGGAGTATTATCTCCTGGTTTATTATTACCGGACCACCAGTGATGTCGACACATCCATGCTACCCTAAATGGTTTTTTAAGATTGTACTCGATCCTTGGGAAGTTTGAGGGGGCCCGGGAATAGGTGATCAGTTCTTCTCCTCAATATCCTGCTATGCATTTGACACAAGAGTTTTGAGGTCGTATTTAACTTCCTGTCTACCCCTGCGGTCTCCAGCAATTCCCGCTGACGATAGGCTAATGTATCACAGCCATTCCACCGATAGTTAAAGAGTTCCTGAGATGCACCACTATCAATCTTTCAGTAGATGACTGACGCTTGGGAAATTAGTAATGTGATTTGCATGTTTTATCTTGGAAGATCAGCATTCCAAATTTTTTCCCTCGACAAACTCGTATGATTGCACTCATTATATCCTAATACAAGACCTAATTATTGATAAGTTTGTTCCTACGGGGGCTTGGCCGAAGCTAAGATCTGTAATTCCTCTGGTAACTTCCTGTTTTTGTATTGTGCTATAGCAACCCAAAGCTTCAAAGGTCAGAAACTATCCCCCATTTGTTTTATGAATTTAAACAGATCAACTTTAGTAGTCCTTTACTAGTTTGCTTAATAAGGAAAAACCTTTTAATTAATCATAACAGGATCGGGGATCAATATAGGTTTCCATTATTATATCATCTGACATAGGTCCTGACTTACTAATAGAACCTTTTGATTAGGGCCATTCATTATTATTTTATTTCCATCTTCAGCCATGTAGGACCTTTAATAAACCATAATCCTGTATTTAATTAATTGAGGATTGTTTGTTCCTAGTTTCCTCTGGACAAATCTCAGCTGGTTGTTCCTTGGTGCACATGAATATAGTGAATGTGGAACCTAATAAGGTCATTTTCTTACCAACACGATTCCTTGGGGACATAAGGGATGTTTAGTGTTATTTTTCACTAACCAGTGTAGGCAAATTTCATTATCCGTTCCAACAGATATGCTTCCGCTATTTGTAAATAAACTGCTTAGAGTATTTGAGCTGATTTAGTGCCTAACTATAATGCAGTCAGCTTCATTTGGGTAATGTTCTAGGCTTAATTGGGGCAAACCCCGAGCCTTGGACATTAATTATTTACATGCCTCTCCCTGCCTTTAAAAGATAAGCTACTCTGCACCGTATGCAACTTTTTGTGGGAAGCTCACACAATAGTGTATTTGCTGGGTTGTCGCCATCAGCATTTGTCTTCTTTCCCAACTTATGTGAAATTCATTTATCTTATTGAACTCAGATCGTATAGTCGCCCATTCTGTTGTTATATTTCCCTACTAGGGGGTAATTTCCAATCGTGAGGTTGTTCTCCGCAGCCACTTTTGTATGTAGACATTATCCCTTTATTAGTTATTGGGCTCACTATACGCCAAGGGTCAAATACTTGGCTGACCTGACTTAAGAGTGTTTTCTTTTCCTTTGTTAGGACTACATCAGAACAATCATGACACTTTTAACTCTCAGTTTCATTCAGTTTTTTTTACATTCCACCATAATCCCAATCCTAAACCTGATTGGATCTCTGGTGGCGTCTAATTAAAAGAAATCCTTCCTGATTATTCCCTTCTAGGACTGGAGAATTAAGTATTCCCCAACTCTGTAATGGGAGGCTGGCCGATCCTGCAACTCTTTTTATTAGCCAGATTAATAATTTGTATTCGTTTCTTTTCCTCATAATTTTTTATTGTCCCCTGCCAATTATCCATGCTAGAAGTTTCTTCCCCCCAATTCCTGGGCTCTCAGAACCTAAAAAGTGGTACTGGTATGTTTTATTTAAAATAGCAACGGGGGGCTTGAGCAAGAACCAAACAGAAATTGCTTAACCCTATATTTTGGCTAGGGGGCTATCTTCCTGATAAATATTTTCGGCCATAAAAGGAGTTTTGTGAAATTTCATCTTCTTCTTTTAGACCTACATCTTTAGGAAAACCTAAGATAAAAAATGTCAGCCACATGGCGAATTTTATTCTTTCTGAATTTTACCTGGACCTCTCCTAGATTAGACAAGAGTTTTCAGTCCTGTCTGCAGACGTCATATTAAACTAGCATCTTGTTTACTTTTGAAACTAACACTTGAAAACTATCTGATGAGGGTGGTTGATGAATCTTTTAGTCCACTGCATGGTGGTGGGAGTATATGTCCTATATTATGATTACTGCTTCCTTCCAGCTTTTCGATAAAAAATCATCCTTTAATAATTTGATCTCGAATGATCTTATCATAGCCACTCCAATTTGACATTTTTTTTACTATTAAGTTTTCTTATTGAACTATTTAAGATGCTTCATAACTATGTGATAATTGGAGGTAACACAGGGGCATTTTATTTGCTCAAGGTAGTACCTAATTCATATTTTGTTACCCATTACCTAATTTTGACAGTGTGATCCTACGTGATTTAGAGTATTTTGAAAAAATTTCCTCTTCCAGGTAACAAATGCTAGCTTCGGGTATTATACCGATGTTTTCTAGATCCCTATATTTGTGGCACGGGGATTATCCCCTTCTTCCATTAAACGCTCAATTAATTTGAGTGGGAATTATTGAACTCCCTATTCTACCAACCAAGAGGGGTTTGTTGCATGACTAGGAATCTATATCCTCTTGTTTTGGGCTGGTGAGTAGTTTGTGGGATAGGTCTCATTACAACTTGTATTTACCACCGGCCACCGTGAACATGGAAATTTTATAGTCTTTTGATGACTTTACTTACTTTAGGAATCTGACAAAATAATCAGTGCCTATTATTAAACTAGTATGGGCCTCAACATCTTCAAAAGTATTTTCTAACTAGTCTAACACCTTTCTCTTTCAAAGGTTTCAGCTGTAGATTTTTACATCCTTTTACCGTTAAATTTATTATAATACGATGTCATTAACTACATCAGCTACCCTTCATGTTATAGCTACCTACATTGAACTATGGGTCGGCACAATGTCAACCAGGAACACTTTGACTTCTTTATTGGCCAGAAAGCCCGAAATGGCTAAGTTCAGCGACCTTGCTAATATTACAGGAGTTTGCCATAAAGCAAACTATCTCTCCACTAATAAATGTCGTTGTGCTTCCACTGTCCAAACATTGTTTTTAAACTATGGCGATTTTACCGTTATTGCTAACCCTTAACTCCTGGCGTAGGACAATCGGATGAAACTACTCATACTAGTTTACTACTACTGCCCAATTAACAAATTTGTAGGGTCTGTACTCCCATCCACCTTAGGACATAATGCTAACCGTGATGAATGGTTTTTCCTAACACTTCCAACAAGTAATTATGCTAATAGGACATGCTTGTATAAGGGGCAATGTTTTTCCCCTAAGGGCAGGTTTGAGCAGTTACCCAGGTCTTAATCTTTTGTCCTAGTGGAATAATCTGTGTACATTGTACAAGTGTCTCGGGTTGAATGTTCTTTTCCTCGCAGAAGAGCATATTTTTTTTCTGACTTCACGTTGTAATAACCCTATAATTTAGAAATGGCACTGTTCTTTTGAGTAGGTCCTTGGCGAAGTTTACGCGCTGGTCTAGCTTGAAATTTTTATTTACCGTTTGTCTTTCCCATCGTAATTTTAGTAGGGCGGGATACTCACCCACCAATGAGGGCTCTCTAAACTCTCGGGTAGCTGATATCGCTGTTAAACTTTAGGTCTATGTTATCTCCATCTCCCTGTTGGGGTTGTTCCTGCTCAATACCTTGTAATTTTGCACTGTCGTGTAATGATCCCACTTCCTATTTCCCTATTTGCTTGACCGTGATAGTAATTACTATGTAACCTTTGTTTTAAGCGGTCCTCGGCTTTTTGGTTGGTAATTTTCTCCATATCCTGATACCTAATCATACTTAATCTCCCGTCTGATTCTCTCAAGGGTTTGTGCACTTTCAATGGCCCTTAGTGTGTCAACTTAAAGGTTATTTCTTACTCTTCCAATTCTCTATATTGTTAGAATGGCTCAGTAGATCCATGAACCGTTGCAGAAAAAATTGCTTTGTTTCTGATCTTATCTTCATATTATCTCTAAGACTCTTGAGGCCATATTATATTGGAAGTGGCATTTTCTACGGTTAATTCCTTGACCAGCAAATATCAGGACCTCTAAAACTGGAAACTGTCCTAAACAAATAAGTTAACTTTATGCATTTCTGTTAGGACCAGTTCCTTATTTCCATATTTTTGAATTTATCCCAGAAAAGAATACCAATGGCTCACCCTCAAAATGAGGCAATGACAAATCTGGTAATTTTAAGCTTGGGGTAAAAAAAAGGCTTTGGCTGTGGGTTTTTTCTTCTGTTCAGAGCACTAAAGGTTTTTCCTTCAATATGTGAACTTACTGTTTTCATGTATTTTGGTACACTCTTGATCATACTTTACCTCATAATTAAATTCATTCTTTTTTCCCCCGCTTCTAATGAATTGAAAGGTAAGCCCTTCATAATTCTCGCCATTTAGTTTTTAAGCCATTAGCAGACCGACTTTAAAAAACTAACTATTATATTCTATAGGGTTAGTAGTCCCCAGCCTGCTTCACTCATAAAACCAACGTATTATAATTAATCGTGTCAATATCGTGTCAGCCAACCTAATTTAGCAGCTCATATTTAGTCCCTTCCGCTATGATTTTAAATTGATTTAAATGATATGAAAAAAAAAAGACAGAAAATAACAGTTTGATAAATATTTATTGTGTTTATGGTTTTCCCCTATTAAATGAATTGACTACTAAGTGTGGGTGTGCTGTTGGCCCCTGGTGCCTATCAAGCAGGCGTACATAACCAGGCCTATATAACCACCCATCACTTTATTTAAACTAACGTACTTCCATAATCATTGTTGGGCCGCAAGGAATCTTAAAAATGGCGGGCCTGTGTCGTGGCTAGCTTGTGACCAGCGGGCAGGTACGGCGGGCCGAAGTAGGGACCACCTACGTCGCCAATTCTTCAGGTTATTTACCCATAGGGGGCACCCGCCGCGGAAGGCTGGTTGGCTATATATCATTAACCCCCCAGAAGAGGACTGGTGAGGTCATTGAGGCCACTAAAGTACTTCATTGAGACATGAGGCCCTAAAGTAATGATTGAGACGTGCGTCAGTGTCAAAATAAATCAGCACGAACCGCCGAGTGGCCCGAGGAGAGCCTGCGTTCCACAATATGTTTTCCACATTGTTCCCACCGCCATGTCGCTGAAGTCATAATAATCTTGTCCCACAACACTGCCTTTAAATACATTCCAAAAGAATATTCTATACTAATACTCAGGGCCACCAAACTGTTTGAATTATCGACCACCAATTGAATGGTCGACAAACAACTGTTAAATTATAACGTTGATTATAACGTGAACTCTACAATGCGATTAACCCCATTCCTACCCTAATCTGTTATGTACCCTATTACCGGAACTGCTCTCTAAGTGTATACTTAGCAGTGGCAGAGTGGGTTTTTAATGTGCGTTTGGCTTTGATCTCTATCTTTGGGGAACGTATTGTGTGTCGAAAGTGGTCCAGAGTTTGCAACAGGCTGAGCTGGGAGTGGAACTCGTGCAATAATGCGTGTGACTGTGCTGAATCCTCCCTCTACGTAAACTGGTCGCGATTGTTGGTCGGCCGACTAAGCTTTTTCAGCAGCTGAGCCGATATTACAAGTGTNAAAGAGAGAGAGAGAAGAGAAAGAGAGGGGGGGGGGGGGGGGGCAGTCGACGCCGCCGCGATTTATTTAGTTTAGTTTTAGTTAATGTTTGCATGGTACTTTTGTATGTATCAGAAAACGAAATATGTCAATGGAAATAATATTCAATGTCAATGTCAATGGCTAATAAAATTCTGCTTGTATTGATATCTGCCATCTTATAAGCTGTCCCACAAAGTTATACATGACGACGAGTTTTAAGTGAATGTTCATCATATTTCTTCAGAGTCTCATAATGAACTTTATTTAATGTGTTTTACTATGTTTTATGTGATAGTCTTACAGAACAAGCATTTCCGAAGATAACAGTCTATCCTTTATACATGTATAACATGATATACTGCGGGGTAATGCCTTGAAAATTTCCCCGGGTCTTGGGTGAACGAGGAGGCCTTGGCGCCAAGATGGCGCCCACAAATCGAGTTGTCGCTACTCTATATAATATAGGAACTCTAGTTGGCATATGTCGTCTGACCTCGAATATAGGGTCTTGAAGTGTCAAAGGCGGTAGGAAAATCAGCACAGGTGACTGTACATCCTTTAAGTTATCATATACCATATGATGGTATGGATGATGGTTTTACCTTATGATGTAAACAAAACAAGGAAGTATGATGGACGGGTGAATGTCTTAGTCTACATGTGATATTTTTAATACAAGGAAAGAAAACAATAAAAGACAACTGATTTGCACGAGTCATGTTGTGAAAGTTGGAAGTGGGTTTTGTTGGATCTGGAAATACTTGCATTCATTCACCTGACAAATCTCAAGTCCCTGGTAAATATAAAAGTGAAGATTATAAATATATTCCCTGTTATTCTCTCCTACTTTTTTTCCCCCTCCACATAATTTTTTTTTCATTCAATTTCTTCTGTTCCCTCTATCTTTCTTGTTCATCTCTGTTCCTGGTTATATTTCTTGTTCCTATTTGTCAACTTCCAACCAACCAACACACAAGCGAGCCCAAAGCGGCATCAGTATTTTGACTGTTTTATACATATCAAATACATTTTACTAGTGAAATTTATCATTTCTGACATTGAAATAATAGCTTAGTTAGTGTTCGCCACTTGTCTGAGGCGTTGGTGCAGAAAAAATGGGCCCGAATTATGCTTGCGAGTACATTTGAACGGCCCGCCAGTATTGCTCCACACAATGGCTGACCTCCAGCCTCCCCGCTGCCTGGCTTTCTCACAACTTCACACACCTATATAAGGCCTCCTGGACCTGATTTTACCTTAACTATGACACGTGTGCATTCACAAGGTATGCATGTTACTCTCGGTTGTGTTGAAAACTCACCTGTAATGGTCTGGGAAGAAATAGGATGGAATAAGGCAGAGCGGGATGGAGGTGGGATGTGCAATCAGCTGACTCAAGGCAACCAGAGAGAGGTAGCCAGGATCAGCGCCTTCGAGGAGGAGTGGAGGATCAAGACCAACCTCGCCAAGTTCAGCGTCATCCCGATGGCGACCCAGAACCCCCCACCGCTAATGGTGGACGGTAGAGGGGTGGACTTCCAGGCCAGCGGCACCGTCCTCGGCCTGCAAGTATCATCGCGAGGGTACGTGTCGCACGTGACGTCACGAGTACGGCGCGCAAAGTCCGCCCTGTTCACCCTCTACCGGTTCCGGGACCTCGACGCAGGGCTGAAGCTCCACCTCGTCAAGGCGCTGGTCCTCCCTGTCCTCACCTACCCCCCGATACCGCTGCACGCCCTGAGCAGGACAGCAATCAGTAAGCTGCAACGGGTGCAGAACGCTGCTCTCAGGTTCGTGGTGAACCACAGGTGGGACGACTTCGTGACAATGGAGTCGCTACACGAGTCCGTCGACCTCCCAGCCATCAATGTCCGCCTGCATCACATGGCCTCACAAGTGTGGCTCCGGATGCAGGAGGAAGACTGGGAGCAGTTTCTGGTCCTGCAGGAACTCAGCGACGCGGCCCCGGATCGTTCCCACGGGTGGTTCCCCAGGAGCCTGAGGGCCTTGCGTGATGACCCCGATCCCGCCCCACGTTACTCTTAGCTCTGCTTTATGTCCTCACGTTTTTCGTTTTTCTTTTTCTCGTAAAAAAAAAAAAAAAAAAAACACGTTAATCTGTTAACTTTGAGTAATTATGTATCCCATTATTCATATCACATTATATATTATTATATTATATATATTATATCACATTATGTATCAACTTATTCATTATCTATTGTTTACTCAGTTTTATGTTTTGTTTTAACGCATATTTGTTTTTCTTCTCTGTGTCTTGTCTTATTTCAAATTTTTATATGTATATACTCATGTCTTTTAACTTACCTGTTCACTTCATCCCATAATTATTATGTGTTTATATCCTTTGTTTTTATGTTACTTAAAAAATATTTAGATTGAAATTTTTTTTTTTTTTTTTGTGTGTGTGAATGTTTTGTGAACGTTTTAACTAAAATCAGCAAGCCGGACCGCCCGGCCACTTTATTCTATTTCTGTATTTCTGTATTTCTGTACTTGGTATTCTTGTCCCCCCCCCCCCTCTTTGTAACTTCCCCCACCTTTTCTCTCAATAAACTTGAAACTTGAAACGCGTCAGGGTTGCCATCTGTACGATAATTATCGTACATGTACGATTATTTACCCTTGGTACGATGTACGATAATGCTTCTCATTATCATACGTTTTATACGATAATTTAACCATATCGTACGATAGTGTACGATAATTCTACAGATTCATCAGAAAAGAATAAACAATAAGTAAACCATGATTTAACAAGAACAAAACATATAAAGAAAATTGAGCTGTGCATGATAAACAGCTGAGAGTAAGAGAGGGAATATTCGCACGTCACTCGTGACCCATTCAGAACCTGTGAGTGGGGAGTGTAGCGACCGTACAGTGCTGCCCAGCGTGTGTGGACCCAGTGGTTCGGTAGACGGCATCCCGGTCGTTCCACTGATTTCTTAAAGCAGGGGTGTCAAACTCATGGGACGCGGGTCGTAAGGGGCCCGCGAGGTGACAGGTGATTTTTCAACTCGATGCTATAATTGTTACAGAGGGAAATACTAAACTGCCAAGACGAAACATAATGACATTTTCCTTTTATTTACATGACAATGATTTAACTCATATTAAAATTGCTAGCAATAACGCTTTTTTTGTTTTATTTAATAAACGAACATT
>JACEEZ010005989.1:42500-55000 GCA_016584305.1 Chionoecetes opilio
GTGTTACGCTGCTGTTACCTTTCTCCTTTATCAATGAGAAGAGAGAGAGAGAGAGAGAGAGAGAGAGAGAGAGAGAGAGAGAGAGAGAGAGAGAGAGAGAGAGAGAGAGAGAGAGAGAGAGAGAGAGAGAGAGAGAGAGAGAGAGAGAGAAAAAAAAAATCATGTATGTGTATTGGTTTTAAATTGACAATAAATGCATCAAAGAACTATCATATGCCTAACCTGAAATGTTCGATATTTCAAAACACTATGATAGATTTACTTTATTGTATATTTTACGTTTCAAGCAATTATTATAACCCTGTGTTTGTTTTTATTTTATATATAGGCAGCTATGATATATGGAAAAAAGGGGTCAAAGCTGAGTACACATACATGAAAGAGATATATAAAAATGGGAACAAAATCTTTTCTCCCCCTATACTGCCTATAGTCATAATATTTCCCCTGTGTGAAGGGTCTGCGGGTACAAATACAGAGGCGAGGGAGGGAAGCACAGTATTGGAGTAAAAATAGACTATTTCATTGCTGGAAGATGAAAGAGACATGTGTGTGTGTGTGTGTGTGTGTGTGTGTGTGTGTGTGTGTGTGTGTGTGTGTGTGTGTGTGTGTGTGTGTGTGTGTGTGTGTGTGTGTGTGTGTGTGTGTGTGTGTGGTTTATTTATCATCAGCCTTCATTACGTACTGGACTCGTGATCGATAGGTATTACCCTCCCGAAGAGAGCCTGGATATCAGTCACTGAGCCAGCCACGGGGTTCGAAGCAGCGGCCCAGGTGGTGACGTCACAACATGGCGCCAATCGTTTTGGTGACCACGAACTTGTCTGAACTTAGATCGTCTGTGTCATGAAAAATACCGATCAGATTAAGAATTAGACATCACGTCTCTATCACATGAGGCTTAAAGACTTTCTATATAAAAATGTATATTCAAATATAAAGATATACATAAATATAAAAATATACATTTTATATAAAAAAGACATAGACGCTGGATACTTTTGTTAATTACTGATTAGAGTACATTTATGGTCCATGAGTGATTTGGTATATTATGTATTTTTTCTCAGTGCATTTCTGTGAACAATAAAATATCTATCTATCTATCGTTCACGCCTCAAGTGCATATGTACAGTTAGCGCCACTCGACTTTAGAACTTTCGGTGACGTGAGCGTCATATTTCAAAAACTGGTAACCTCCCATTTTCACGGTCTGTAAAGGGGCGCGGGAGAAAATGACTACATGGCAACTTAGGGTAGCCCTTCACTCATATCTACGGATAGATTTGAATCAGTGTTTGACATAATATTGTCAGAAGAAGGATTATCTCACCGACCGCTCATTGTTTTGGCTTATAAAACGGTTGTGTTCGTTCTACACTTTGTATTCTACTGTGCTAATGCGCGATGCCTGGGAAATATACAAGCCATGATGACATAGTACGAGTAATAGAGTTGCATAAGAATGATGAAACAAATCGAGAAATAAGCCGTATAACTGGTGTCAACGAAAAGACAGTGAGTGTGTTGGTGAAGAAATGGCGCGGTGAGGGATGCCAGGATATCCCTCACCACAAACATGGGGGTGGACCAGCCAAAAAAGTTTCTAACAATACCTTACATATTATCAAAAGACAGTTGTATCAGTTTACTATCTTTTGAAAATATATAAAGTATTGTTAGAAACTTTTTTGGCTGGTCCACCCCCATGTTTGTGGTGAGGGATATCCTGGCATCCCTCACCGCGCCATTTCTTCACCAACACACTCAGTCTTTTCGTTGACACCAGTTATACGGCTTATTTCTCGATTTGTTTCATCTTTCTTATGCAACTCTATTACTCGTACTATGTCATCATGGCTTGTATATTTCCCAGGCATCGCGCATTAGCACAGTAGAATACAAAGTGTAGAACGAACACAACCGTTTTATAAGCCAAAACAATGAGCGGTCGGTGAGATAATCCTTCTTCTGACAATATTATGTCAAACACTGATTCAAATCTATCCGTAGATATGAGTGAAGGGCTACCCTAAGTTGCCATGTAGTCATTTTCTCCCGCGCCCCTTTACAGACCGTGAAAATGGGAGGTTACCAGTTTTTTAAATATGACGCTCACGTCACCGAAAGTTCTAAAGTCGAGTGGCGCTAACTGTACATCTGCTGGTCTGTTATCTGGTAAAGGGATGCCACATTTCCTGCGTTCAAGCACGGGGGATGACAAGAGGCTGCAACTTTCAATGTCAATATTATAGTGTTTATTAAGTATATACCGAACACACTCTTAAAAAGCTTGATATATTTTTTCCCTCGACAATAGTCTTTTTGCACTTGGGAACTCAAAGCACCAGAAGGGTTCAATGAAACATTATTTTCGCCTTGGAAGTCTGGAAAATATAGGAAAACATAATTTTTCACCCTATTGATTCTTCTCTTTCCTTCTTTCTTTCCAGTCATAACATTTCTCATTTACTATTGTATTTCTTGCAAAAATATAATTACGTAGCCATGGCAGGTTTTTTCAGGCCAGCTTATCATTAGAATAATCTATTGTTCCGCGAAACATCTGTAATTCACTTCAAAAAGGTTGCAAAGCAGTATAGAGATGATGGCACATGAATTATGGAGCGTTGGTTTGCACCGCCACTGAGGGTTGCTGCGGGACCTCACAGCCCACGCACCAACAACAATGGATTTTACTGTGTTTCTATCGCTACTCAATATCTGATGAACTCACCTGACGGCAGCGATAGAACCACGAAAATCCCAGCCTGACACATCTGCATAGCGTCAATATTCTCTTTTCTTGATCTACACGTCCACACATCGTCAAAAGTACATTTTCCTCCGAGCGTATAAGAGTTGAGATCCAGAGAGGCCTGTCTGAGAGGGTAAACTTAAACATGACAAGTATTCTGCCAAAACAAAGGAATGTCCATTCTTCTAGCGGATGTTTACTGTTGTGTTTGGATAACGCGGCTGGACTCGCTGAGCTTCGCGGGCCGGCAACCTTGAGATAAAATTTAATGTAACTATTGAACGAGCGGTTTCCACTTTGAGCACAGACATTATCTAGAGTTCATGCCTTCATTTCCTGTCCACTTTCTCTCCCACTAATTTATCCCACTTTGCCATCTTCATAACGCCTTCCTTGCCTGCTATCCACCTTAGTGACGTTCAAGGGTGCAGTTTGTCTGGGATCCACCACCACTACCACCACCACCACCACCATTAATAACAACAACAACAACAACAACAACAACTATAAGAAAAGACAAAAGACACGACAACAATTTCTCAGTGGAGAAATTCATGCATTCACAATACTGGCGGCGCAACAGTCGACACAACTTTATCGACAGGTGATACATGGTCGATGCTGCCTGGCAAATACATCATGCACCTGCACCGCGACTTTCTCATCTCCAACCTTGAGCGAAATCCTCGAGGAAAAGAGAGCGTCTTGTCACAGCAATGATGGTTAGGTCTTGAAAACACTTGAAAAATCATCTGCACTTCTTTACTTTCTTAATTTCTTGCATGAGTGCACAAGTGTCCTATATTTGGCATGAATCCTTTGTTATTAGGCATGGATAAGAACATAAGAAAATAAGGAAGCTACAAGAGACTACGAGATCTACACGTGGTAGTTCCAGTATGGATGGTGTTATCGCCCATGTTATGAGAAAACAAAGACATCCCAAGGAAGAAGCAAACTTGGTCCCCGTGTTATGAAGGTTGATCGCCTCTTAACACGTGCTTCATTGCTCCATTATTCAAGCAAGACTCTGGTACCAGTGTCATCCTAAACTATTCTGACAGAGGCAAGCATTCAGGTTCATGCGACTCTTTCTCACGCAGTTCTATGTTGCGGATGTAGGAAAATATTACGTCAATTATAACATAGTCTACTTCACAAATGATGTAGTATGCTACACATACACACACACTGTAAGTCTTAAATCTCGTATTGAAAAACCGGTGATGATTATCTAATAATAAAAAAGTTGTATACTACTCAAACTTTGGTTCTCTCTGATACGTTTTTTTTTTGGAATAGTTTTATACCACCAACATAGCTCAGGTCCAAAACTTGTTTCTTTTTTATTTTCAGACTTTGTACATCCAATTGCAATGAAAGTCTTGCAAATAAAAATGCTTCTTTTGGGAAATGAACTTTTTTTTCTTCACCTCTCTGCTTAGCAAACTTAGTGCCAGGCTTAGTGACACGGTTCTCTCTCCTCTCTCTCTCTCTCTCTGTCTCTGTCTCTGTCTCTGTCTCTGTCTCTGTCTCTGTCTCTGTCTCTGTCTCTGTCTCTGTCTCTGTCTCTGTCTCTGTCTCTCTCTCTCTCTCTCTCTCTCTCTCTCTCTCTCTCTCTCTCTCTCTCTCTCTCTCTCTCCTCTCTCTCTCTCTCTCTCTCTCTCTCTCTCTCTCTCTCTCTTCTCTCTCCTCTCGCTCGCTCTCTTTTCTCTCCTCTTTTTCTCTCTCTCTCTCTCTCTCTCTCTCTCTCTCTCTCTCTCTCTCTCTCTCTCTCTCTCTCTCTCTCTCTCTCTCTCTCTCTCCAAGGCTTAAGAGGTCGCCACGCCCTCGGTGAAGGAGCAGGGAGGAGCAATAATGCACTCCAGGTCTCACAATTAACTGATATTACAAGGTGCCGTCACTTACATCGATTCTTACCTTAAAACCCTCCAAGAATACCCATACAAAACCCCAACCCCTGAAAAAACANAGTTACATGAAAAAAAAAATTGAAATATTGGCGGAGGTATGCGCTCTACTGAGTGCCCCTCCCCCCCCAGTTTACTATTGTATTGTCACAAAAATAGAATTACGTAGCCATGGCAAGTTTTGTCAGGCAGCTTATCAATAGAATAATCTATTGTTCCGCGAAACAGCTGTAATTCACTTCAAAAAGGTTGCAAAACAGTACAGAGATGATGGTACATGAAATATGGAGCGTTGGTTTGCCCCGCCACTGAGGGTTGCTGCGGGACCTCACAACCCGCGCACCAACAACAGTGTATTTTACTGTGTTTCTATTGCTACTCAATATCTGATGAACTCACCTGACGGCAACGATAGGACCACCAAAATCCCAGCCTGACACATCTGCATAGCGTCATACGCCTGTCGATATTCTATTTTCTTGATCTACACATTCACATCGTCAAAAGTACATTTTCCTCCAAGCGTATAAGAGTTGAGATCCAGAGAGGCTTGCCTGCGAGGGTAAACTTAAACAAGGCAAGTATTCTGCCAAAACAAAGGAATAACCAATCTACTAGCGGATGTTTACTGTTGTGTTTGGATAACGCGGCTGGACTCGCTGGGCTTCGCGGGCCATCAACCTTGATATCATTGTAACCACTGAACGACCACTTTCCACTTTGAGCACACCCATTATCTAGTGTTCATGCCTTCATCATTTCCTGTCCACTTTCTCTCCCACATATTTATCCCACTTTGCCATCTTCATAACGTCTTGATTGCCTGTTATCCATCTTAAGGACGTTCAAGGGTGCAGTTTGTCTTGGGATCACCACCACTACCGTGCACCACCACCACCACCACCACCACCACTGTGCAAGACCACCACCACCACCACCAACAACAACAACAACAAATCTAAGAAAAGACAAAAGACACGACAACAATTTATCAGTGGAGAAAGTCATGCATTCACAATACTGGCGGCGCGACAGTCGACACAACTTTATCGACAGGTGATACACGGTCGATGCTGCCTGGCCAGTACATCATGCACCTGCACCGCGACTGTCTCATCTCCAACCGTGAGCAAAATCCTCGAGGAAAAGAAAATGGTCTTGTCACAGCTATAATGGTTAGGTCTTGAAAACTATTGAAAAATCATCTGCACTTCTTTACTTTCTTAATTTCTTGCGTGAGTGCACAAGTGTCCTATATTTCTCATGAATCCCTTGTTATCAGGCATGGGTGGTTTTGTAGCCAGTGTTATTCTGACAAAGGCAAGCATGCAGGTTTATGCGACTTTCTGTCACTCAGTTTTATGTTGCGGATGTAGGAGAAGTTTACGTTAATTAAAACAAAGTCTGTTTCGCACATATTGTAGTCTGCTACACACACACTGTAAGTCTTAAAACTCGTATTGAAGTACCGGTGATGATTATCTGATAGATAAAAAAAGAAAGTATACAAAGGAATGGAAAAAAAGTGGTATACTATTTAAACTTTGTATCTCTCGCAAAAGCTTATTCTAATTTTTTTTTGGAATAGTTTTTACACCTTCAACACAGCTCAGGTCCAAAAACTTGTTTCATTTTATCTTCAGGACTTTGTACATCCAGTTTCAATGAAAGTCTTGCAAGTAAAAATGCTTCTTTTGGGAACTGAACTTTTTTTTTCTCCGTCAATTTTCCCTCTCTGATTAGCAAAGTTAGTGCTAAGCTTAGTGACACGGCTCTCTCTCTCTCTTTCTCTCTCTACATATATATCTCTTCCACCCCTCTCTTTCTCATTCTCATTCTTTCTCTTTCTCTTTCTCTTTCTCTTTCCTCTCTCTCTCTCTCTCTTCTCTCTCTTCTCTCTCTCTCCTCTCTCTCTCTCTCTCTCTCTCTCTCTCTCTCTCTCTCTCTCTCTCTCTCTCTCCTCTCTCTCTCTCTCTCTCTCTCTCTCTCCTCTCTCTCTCTCTCTCTCTCTCTCTCTCTCTCTTCTCTCTCCAAGGCTTAAGAGGTCGCCACGCCCTCGGTGACAAAGAGAGGAGCAATAATATCACTCCCAGGTCTCCAAGTTAAGGTCCAGGTTCGCCTTGTGTACTTGAAAATGTGATCCCGTGGGAATTGCGTGCCAAAAGCGATTTTATTGTTTAAATGGCATCTATAGGGTCTTAGTAGACAGAAAAACTTGAGTGGCAATTTTACTTTTGGGAATTTGGGTTTTTGTGGGAGCTTAAAGGGGTGTACCGTAATTTCGCAGTTTATCGCCCGAAATGAAAGCGCTAATATTGATATAACTATTTTTATCTCTTAAAATATTAATAGAAAAATTTTGAAAAAAATCAGGTGTCTTCCTCATATAATAATCATTTATTTATGTACCAAATATTTAGTTGATATCTGGAATAATTATTGATGTATTAACAAATATGTTATTTGTACATGCAGAGTCTGTGAACCACGATATCCGCCGTCTCTGAACTAGGTTAAGATTTTGTCCATTTCAGCACCTTTGATTGTCTCCTACTTAAAACAACAATTCTAACTATATATGTGTACAATAAATGAATGCTAGGCCTAATCGATGATAGTAACGTAGCACTATTTTATGAAGTATGTTCTTCCCAGATAAGTATCCAATGCAGAAATAAGTCATCCGTGACTAGAAGATTTTAACAACCTCAGCACAAGTTAGTGTCAGAAATAATTTTTCTTTTGCTACATTATTTAGGCATATACTATGATATCTACACCATATGATTGTGTATGTTTTTATATATATAAGAAAAAAACGACAAATGTATGATAAAACATGTAATATTCATGACATTACTTCATAGCACTGATACAAATAAAGGAAACAAAAATATACTTTTCTGTAATCATATATATATATAAATATACTTGTTTATGTAATGGCGGTCACACCTCGTTCCCTCTTTGCAACAGATGGGACACTGCTGATCCCGAGTGACAAGCGCTCGTTCATGAAGGAAATCGAGTCATATACACCACCAGTAACTGGATCAGACAACACTACACCACGCATCCAAGAGGTACCAACTGAAATCGTTGCTCTCACCAACGATGAGGGAATGTAGGGTACCACAGAGGACGTCGAAGAACATCCAGAATCCATCGAGGATTATGTCGGTCTGCACCCAACAAGTAACTCTGTTGACGATGACGAGTTGGGGTTGATGGAATCCAGGTTCGCCAGAGAAACGGTCATCATCATTGATGGAGAAGCGGTCGTACAGGGTATGAAGAAGCTTCCAGGGATGCATACAATTAGTGACCTGGCTGATGCATTTGTCAAGAGAATCGACAACATGATGAATTGGTACAGTGAAGGACGAATCATCTTCGACCGCTATATAACGGGATCTATGAAAGAAAAAACATGTTCCAAGCGAGCAGGCTCAGCACAACCAGTGAAGTTCATAATACAAGACGCGATGAACATACGCAATGTTCCTATGAAGCTTCTGCTATCTCATGTAGACACCAAGTCCCAGCTCACAGAATTTCTTCGGAAACGATTGCTGAAGCATTTCTCTGGGAGTAATAAAGGGCTTGTTGTTGTGTATGGGTCATCAGCATATACCAATGCAAACAACATCATCAGTCAGAATATGTCCACTCACAATCACGAGGAAGCTGACACACAGATCCCGCTTCATGTCATCAATGCAGCAAGACAAGGAACGTCACCGCGAGACATGTATGTGTGGTCCCCAGACACAGATGTGTTCTTATTGTTGATAGATCTTGTTGCCAACCACACCATCCCAGGACAATTGAAGATGTTAACTGGCAGAGCGAAGTTCTTCCGGACAGTTGACATCAAAGAGAGGTGCACTGCGATTGGAACGGAAAAGTCAAAGGCTTTGATAGGACTGCACAACTTCACTGGCGCGGATTGGGGTGGAAAGTTCTTCAGTATATCGAAGAAAGCGTGGATAACCAAGTTCCTGCAACTACCTTCGAGCAGCAAGATTATCAAGACTTTCCAGATCTTTGGATGTTCAGACAGTCTTCCTGAAGCTGATGTTGTCAATGTCGCGACGTTCGTCTGCAGTGTATACTCCAGCAAAAGTTTGTGCGTCACATTGCCAGATCTTCGATGGGAGCTGTTCAAGGTCAAGAACTTGGAGGGTGAAAAGCTTCCACCGACGCGAAGCACTCTGAAACCTCACATACAACGTGCCAACCTGATGTCCAAAAGAGACAAAACCTACCAAGAACCAAGGCCAAAGAACCTGCTCCCAGCAGACAATGGATGGAAACTAAATGACGACAAATACCTTATACCAGTACAATGTCTCGAAAAGCCAGCACAACGTG
Source organism: Chionoecetes opilio (assembly GCA_016584305.1). Classification (NCBI taxonomy): domain Eukaryota; kingdom Metazoa; phylum Arthropoda; class Malacostraca; order Decapoda; family Majidae; genus Chionoecetes; species Chionoecetes opilio. The sequence goes on from JACEEZ010005989.1 coordinate 51,543, forward strand.
CAGTACTTGAACTAGTTAGGTGTGGATGCAAAGGTGCGTGCACGAGAAAGTGAACTGTTCATGCTATAAAAATCGCCTGCCATGCACAGCATTATGAAAATGCACCGACTGTGGGAACGTGAAAGACTAGTATTTGTGACGAAGATGACATGTAGCCAATCAGTTAGCCAATGTATTAAGATCAGCAAATGACCCCATAAGATTCATTTAAGATTTTACATTCATTTAGTCTATTGGTAGTATTCATCTAGCTAGATGTTGAGTGGAGTAGTTACTGGTGGTAAAAGGTGGTTTGAATGTGTGATAATTACAGAAAAGTATATTTTTATTTCCTTTATTTGTATCAGTGCTATGAAGTCATGTCATGAATATTACATGTTTTATCATACATTTGTCGTTTTTTTCTTATATATATAAACATACACAATCATATGGTGTAAATATCATAGTATATGTCTAAATCATGTAGCAAAAGAAAAACTATTCCTGACACTAACTGGTGCTGAGGTTGTTAAAATCTTCTAGTTACGGATGACTTATTTCTGCATTGGATACTTATCTGCGAAGAACATACTTCATAAAAGAGGGCTACGTTACTATCATCGATTAGGCCTAGCATTCATTTATTTTACATATATTTAGTTAGAATTGTTTTATAGTAGGAGACAATAAAAGGTGCTGAAATGGACAAAATCTTAACCTAGTTCAGAGACGGCGGATATCGTGGTTCACAGACTCTGTATGTACAAATAACATATTTGTTAATACATCAATAATTATTCCAGATATCAACTAAATATCTGGTACATAAATTAATAATGATTTGAGGAAAACACCTGATTTTATTCATAATTTTCTGAGTAATATTTTAGGAGATAAAAATAGTTATAACAATATTAGCGCTTTCATTTCTGGCGATAAACTGCGAAATGACAGTACCCCCGTTTAAGCCCCCACAAAAACCCAAATTCACAAAAGTAAAATTGCCACCCAAGTTTTTCTGTTTATTAACACCCTATAGATGGCATTTAAACAATAAAATCGCTTTTGGCACGCAATTCCCACGGCATGACACGGTGAACCTGACTATTAACTGAGTACATGGTGCGTCATTTACATCGAATTTTACCTTGAATCTCCATAATACTTTATCATAATTACTACGTAATATATTCCATCCAATTGTTGCATCACTATAACAGACATGCCTCACGACAGGACACATTTCAACATGTTAAGTTTTCCTATCACACAGAAGAGATTCCTCCACTGATTACCTCTCCGCTACCTATTTACCTGAGAGTACCGGAACACAGCAACGCGCGAGAATGTTAACAAAACGCATCACCTCACCAATTCCTTAATGCTGTGTTATGGGTAGCGCAGCATTTGCTTTTCTGCCCGATCATCGTTATAACGCGAGGCTAATGAATGGGCTGCCTCCGCACTCCGTCAAGCTGCTAACGCGTGTGTAGTGAGTAGTAACGAGCGGCTAATGACCTCGGTGCGCTGCGTCAAGGTCATGGAACCCTCTCAACAGGCTGGGGAGGCGAGGCAATGCAAGAGAAGGGTCTTGTCTTGGGTCACTGGCAGGGCGGGTTAGGTCGACTGGCAGATCATTACGCCGCGGGAATCCAATAACCAGGACTTAACTGCCTCACCGGGATGCCTGCCATTACTGAGGGACACAACGCGCAGCCATCATGTGCGTAATACAAACATACTGATAGGATAGTGCATAGACCACTATATCTCTGGACTGTTCACGCGACAATGTTTTGAAATTGCCAGGCTGCATAGCGGCCTGCGGCCTGCCCGACACAGAGATATAGTGGTCTATGGACTATCATATACTCTGGTTTATCAGTATATATGATATACTGTAATCTTCGTAAATGTTTGTTCTATAAATACAAAAACAGTAAAACACGCTAAAGAAATGCCATTACGAGACTCTGATTCACTTCAACTCTTCGCCACTTAAAATTTGCACGTCAACTTTTATCATGAAGGGTATCAATAGAAGCGCTATTTTATTAGCTTTCCATTGATGTATTTCGTTTTCTGATAAACGAATTAGAACCATGCATAAATTAGCTTTAAATGAATAAATTAAATCATCAGTCGGGTAATTTTCCCGATTGAAGAGGTTATTTATTTAGTTAACGCTAATTTATACATGGTGTTAATTCATTTATCAGAAAAACACATATATAAATAAAAAAATAACATCATCAATAGGGAAAATTACCCGATTGATGATTTTATTTATTTATTTAACGCTAATTTATGCATGGTTCTAATTCATTTATCCGAACACTAAAGATATCAATTGAAAGCTAATAACATTGCGCTTCAATTGATAACCTTCATGATAAAAGTTGACTCGCAAAGTTTTAAATGGCGAAGAGTTGAAGTGAATATTAAGTTCATGCATATTTCTTCAGTCTCGCAATGGCATTTCTTTAGCGTATTTTACTGTTTTTTATTTGATAATATTATAGAACAAACATTTACGAAGACTACAGTATATCATATACACTGATAAACCAGTCTATATGATCCGTATATATATATATATGAATCCGAGGGGCCCTCCGACTTCAGGCCCGTGTGCGACAGGCCGATAATTATGCCGTGCGCTTTCCAGGTTTACAGTGGTCTATGGATAGTGTAATGACAATACTAAATGTATATGTGAAGAGGGAAGTGTGGGAGGTGGAGGGTAACTGCAAGGACTTCCACCCCCTCACCGCAGTAGATGGGGGTGTCAACGCGTAGGCAACGAAGTTAGTGTTTGGTAAAGATAGTTAGTCCTCGGGAGGTACCGGGAGTACGAGGGATATGAAAAGCAGAGTAACCTGGGAGCTTGAGGTGCGAGGTGTGTGGCAGCAGTGTCTCCTGGAGTAGGAAGACATCTATTAAGTCCCGGTGGGCTGCCTCGATGAGGGAGGCGAATCGGGGTCTGAGGCCGTTAACGTTCCAGTGGCAGAGTCGTAGACAGCAACTGGTGGGATCGGAGGTAGTTCTGGGGTATCTATGGCCGTGGTCGGAGGAGCTGGGCTGGCATGAGCTGGTTGAGGGGTGGGAGTAATGAGGTTCGGATGCAGGTGGTGGGCCTGTTCTGACATCTTCTGAAAGATCTTGTCTGTAATCTTGCTGATTGTGGGCTTCAGGGCTTGAGTATCGATGGTGACGCTGGAAGTTTGACTGATGATGTTGGCAATCGACAGTGTCAGTTCCATGGCGAAGGTGCGCATGATGTCCGCCGTGACCAGCATTGTTCCTGGGGGAATCTGGACAGGCTGCGGTTGAGGTGGAGGCGGGGGAGCAGAACGAGTGAAGCTGGGGGGGGGGGGGGGACGGGATGCTGAGGAGGAGGCGGAGGAGTTGGCTGCAGCAAGGGCGGGAATTCCTCCTGGCGTGGAGGTTGCTGAGGGACAGCGGTAGTATCTGGG
>JACEEZ010005990.1:0-50668 GCA_016584305.1 Chionoecetes opilio
CACTCTAAATCGAGTGGTAGGGCCCCCCCGCCCATCTTTTTCTTTTGGGGGGCCGGGCGGGCAGAGGGGGCGCTGCCCTCAAATCACTCCGGGATAAACCCCCGGGGGGTTTTTTGTGTAGACTCGTGGAAGTTTCAGCTTCAACATCGTCGACTGCCCTTCCTATCGGGGGAGCTCAGAGGGTGAAGGTGGATTATGGGGGACTCTCTGAGACGAGGAGGCCTTGCAGTGGCGAGCTACGTGGGGGTTTAAATACTACTGGGCCCGGCAGAGCAATGGCGACCCTGTCCGGGGGTAGCTTAGGCATCTCCGCAAACCAGCCCCTCAGTTGTTGAGGGTTTCTCCCGGGGGAGAGCGTATAAAGCGGAGAGGGTTTTAAAAAAACTCTGGGTTTTTATGTCCTTGTTGCAGTGTGGCTCCTACCCAGGTGCGTAAAAATGAAGAAAGGAATTTTTTACGCCAAAATCGACTCTGTATTGACCGTGTCCTCCTCAGGAAACACTCATTGCCGGGCGACTTCAATGCTACACTGGCCTGTGAGAGATGGCTACGGTTATGTGCCCGGTCCCCATGGCTCCGGTACCAAAACATTAACATTCTCGCTTTTGAATTTTTTCGAGGTTTCCCGAACCTTAGAATTGCAGTTTTTTTGGTACAGAGACCAGAGCTGCACCCCTGGGGCATGGTATAGTAATGCCGGGGGGGGTAGCTAAGGAGATCGCCCCGTCCTCGTTTGTACTCGTTTGGGGGATCCTCCGAAAGCAGGGGTTTTCCCGGGTGCTGAGTTTTTTTGGAACAGATCACAGACTTGTTTTTTCTACACTTTAAACTTCATGTCAGTCCGAAGAATCTCAAAGGTAACCCTACTGTGTTTATCTTGAGAAAATGGGGACTTATTGTGCCCCCGAGTATGCAAAGGCAGTCTCAAACGGTTTTATGGCTCGGTGCCCTCGAGGACCCTGTAGAACTGTGGGATACCTTCAAACGTGAACTCTACGGCTTCCCAAAGGGGTGTATTTGGGGGCGCACGAGGCAAGCGTGGTTTTGTCTTGACGGAGACGCTGGAGAAATTCGAGAAGATCGGTGCCAAGCTGATTGGGACCAGGAAACCCGCAGAGGGCTTTTGGGCACGCCGGACTACAACCCTCCTAGGAGAGACATAAAGAGGTAGAGGCGGGGGCGTGGTAACAGCGCCCGATCCGATTGCTGGAGGGCCCGACCATGCGACCCCTCAATACTGAACGCAGGGGGGGGTTCCTAGACGAGTGCGGCAACGCCCTCGATCGCACTCTAAATCAGTGAGGGTCCCCATAGCCCATTTCCATTCTTGGGGTGCTTCGGGCGGGCAGAGCGGCGCCTGCCCGTCAATCACTCCATGGGATAAACCTCCGGAGGGTTCTTCGTGTTGAGACTCTGTGGAACGTTCAGCTCTCAGACGATCGTCGACGCCTCTCCAATCGGCGAGCTCACAGGCTGAAGGTGGGATATAGTGGGCACTCCCATGACGAGACCGCAGCCTTGCTAGTGCGAATAGCAGTGCGTGGTACACTTATACTGGTCGGCATGAGCATGGCGACCAGTCGGAGAGCTATAGCTTCCAGAAACTGAGCGTCGTTTTGAGGTACTCCGGCTGATGAGCTCCTAAATGCGGAGAGGATGAAACACACTCGGGTTTCATGTCTCCTTGCTGCAGTGTGCGCAATCTACCGATCTGCGTAAAACTGAAGAAGAGGAGATTTCTACGTCCTATTGTCCCTATCTGAAAAGGGAAAGGGGCCCGTCAGGACTGCACCAATTATCGCGTTATTACACTGCTCAGCGTGCCAGGCAAGGTGCTTGCCCATCTATTGCTGACACGGTTCCGCAGTCATCTGCTGAAGCATCAGAGACCTCAGCAGTCTGGGTTCACGCCTGGTAAGTCAACAACGGACCGTATCCTAGCTCTTCATGTCCTGGTGGAACGCCGACGTGAGTATCGACAGGGGATCCTTGCAGCCTATGTTGATCTCAAGAAGGCGTTTGACTCAGTGGGATCATGAGTCACTCTGGGATCTTCTGCGACTTTCGCGGGATTCCTGCAAGGACTATTGGTTTGGATGACTGCCTGTACTCTGGGACTGGGGAGTGCTGTGAAGTGTGGGAGAGGTGATATCCAGCTTCTTTCCTGTTAATACAGGAGTGAGGCAAAGGTGCGTCCTTGCCCCATCCCTTTTCAACACTTTTATGGACTGGGTATTGTGCAAAGTTGTTGATCAAAGTGATTGTGGAGCATCCCTCGGCAACACCCAAAACCCCTAATCTTGTTTTTGCCGAGGATGCAGTAATCTTTGCTGAGTCGCTGGGGATCCTGGTGATGGCTCTCGAGGCACTGCACGAGGAGGCAAAGCCTTTGGGACTTGAGGTCTCCTGGCTTAAGACCAAGGTCCAGGTGTTTGGAGGCTTATTAGATGAAACAGTACAGTCTGTTCATGCGTGCGGCGAGGACATTGAGATCTTGGAAAGTTTTACATATCTTGGGAGCGCAGTCCATAATGACGGGGGTCACGTCAAGAAGTTTAACGGCGGATTGGCATAGCCCACGGTGTCATGGACTCGCTCAGCAGAAGTATTTGGTGTTGTCGGTACCTATGCAGGAGGACAAAGATAAGGATCTTCAAGTCGCTTGTGATCCCTGCCTTACTCTATGGTTGTGAGACATGAACACTAAATAGCGACTTGAAGAGACAAAACGATGCCTTTGGTAATAGTGTTTTCGCAGAATCATGGGGTATCGCTGGGATGATTACGTGTCAAATCAGCGATTGCACCGTGAGACTGAATCGAGGCCTATTACCTGCATAGTCCGTCAGCGCCAACGTCGGCTATATGGGCATGTGGCACGCTACCTTGAAACCGATCCTTCCCCTCGGGTTGTATCTGTAAGAGACAATCCGACGTGGATGAGGCCAAGGGGGCGCCCACAAGGCTCGTGGCTGGGGCAAGTTGATGTTTCTTTGTCGAGAGCTACTTGGTATGGGAAAGGAGCCTGCATGGGGACTCGTGCGTAGTGACCCCCGGGATTGGCGTCGTAGGGTGGGCGAGGCGAAACGCCCCCTGGCGTATGCCCCAAATGATTGATTGATGTTAGAGCTTGTGAATCTCACTCAAATATACCTGTTTTGAGAACTTCATAGATTTTTTTTTACATGCTTCTATATAGCTTTCTTTTTCAAATCAAAAGATTATTCAAATAAATTTAGCAAATGTAAAGGCATATTTTGTGCTGGCAATTTTTTGTAAAATCTTACTCTTTTAAAGCTCTGCCCCATGCTTGCCATCACAAAATACGATTGTAGCGCTGCCAAGGCACTTTCTAGATGTTGGCTGGAGTAAAAGTGTCGTACACTTCATTACCTCTTACAGAGGCTCAAGGAATATCGTTAAGGTTGACATTATTTAAGGCACAGTAAAGAGTAGTAGTGTGATTGTCAGTATTATTGTTCAAGCTCGCTCCGCTCGCTTGGACACCTATTTCAGCCGAATTCATTCTTTGGTACTAAATAGATTGGTGAATCTGTCATATAGGCTTGTAAAATGTTACTCCACGAATGGGGGCAAGGTCTAGAGTGCATATGGCTTGTAAAATGTTTACTCCACGAATGGGGGCAAGGTCTAGAGTGCATATAGGCTTGTAAAATGTTTACTCCACGAATGGGGGCAAGGTCTAGAGTGCATATTAGCTTGTAAAATGTTTACTCCACGAATGGGGGCAAGGTCTAGAGTGCATATTGGCTTGTAAAATGTTTACTCTGCGAATGGGGGCAAGGTCTAGAGTGCATATAGGCTTGTAAAATGTTTACTCCACGAATGGGGGCAAGGTCTAGAATGCATATAGCTTGTAAAATGTTTACCCACGAATGGGGGCAAGGTCTAGAGTGCATATTGGCTTGTAAAATGTTTACTCCACGAATGGGGGCAAGGTCTAGAGTGCATATAGGCTTGTAAAATGTTTACTCCACGAATGGGGGCAAGGTCTAGAGTGCATATTGGCTTGTAAAATGTTTTGCTCCACGAATGGGGGCAAGGTTCTAGAGTGCATATTGGCTTGTAAAATGTTACTCTGCGAATGGGGACAAGGTCTAGAGTGCATATAGCTTGTAAAATGTTTACTCCACGAATGGGGGCAAGGTCTAGAGTGCATATAGGCTTGTAAAATGTTTACTTCACGAATGGGGGCAAGGTCTAGAGTGCATATTGGTTTGTAAATGTCATTTTGTTGTTCTTGTTTTTAAGTAATCTTAAGTAATCTTAAGTAATCTTAAGTAATCTTGATCTTATGTAATCTTGTGTAATTATATGTAAGCTTATGTAATCTTATGTAATCATATGTAATCTTATGCAATCTTAAGTAATCTTAAGTAATCTTAAGTAACCTTAATCTTAAGTAATATTTGTAATCTTAACTGAAGTATTGAAATATTTAAGGTGAGGGTATTAAAAAGTTGACTTTAGCCTGTGCGAGCTTGGACACGTTCCACATCTTTAGTGTGGACGTTTATTTCCTAGTACACCGATATCTAATTGTTTTGAGCTCTTAGAATAGCCTAGCGTCGTTTTCTAAACTTATAGTGGACTTGATATCAAACTGAAATGTTTAGGGCGCTATGAAAATGTTATTTGAATATGTATTTGCTACACAGCCATTTCACGATGTGCGTCGAGGATCTTTAATGCTTTCATGGACATGTATGTACGTACGTACTGTACCTACATCTACGTTTTCTTATATACTGTTACGCATGGCGTTATGCATGTAGGGGTGATGAGGAAGTAGTGGTGGTGGGGAGGCATGTTGGGGGTTTGTGTGGTGGTTGTGTGAGAGGGTGGAGGCATGTGTGTGTGTGTATGAGCGGGAACGTGGCCGGTGGCACCGTGGCGCGTGGTGAGGGTGCCTGGTGGTAAGGGGGTAGGTACGACCTGTAGACGAGGCAGCGGGTGGGGTGTGGGGCGGGGAGTGGGCCCGGGGAGGACGAGAGAGTGGGTGCCTGCTCTTGCACAAAGGACACAGGACAGAGAGGTTTCAGGCGTGGTAAGAGATAGGCGAGCCGCTCCGTGGAGGAGAGTCGCGTGGTGGTGTTGTGGTGGCGTGGTGGTGTTGTGGTTGTAGTGAGGGTGGTTGTGGTGGCGTGGGGGAACTGCAGGTGACTGTGGTGTTGTAACGTCATCTTTACGACGGTCTTCAAGCGACTGGAAGATGACGTACACACATGTAGTACTCTGTTTATTGTACCAGTGTTGTGCTTGTGGCTTGTGGCTTTCTCAGTAAACCAAGAAACTTCCTCAGTATTTTCCTTCGCCTTGTGTTGATCTCGTGATATACCGGCTCGCCTCACCCTACACGCCGAACTGTCGCTGTAAGTAAGTCAAGCAGCAGTGGGTATTGTAACAACGTTCCTTGCACAGCCCCATCTGAGACACACATGCAATGTGTGGTGGGGTCGAAGAAGAGGAGTAGCGTAACAATACCAATTATTATTGCCTATAAAAGTTCGATGAATGCTGGTTGTGATTCATCCTCCAATTTAATGCATCTCGCCCCTTTACCATCCTCTTATGTTTATAGTATTCGCGTATTAACGCAGTATATGCCTCCTTCAACTCGACATGAGTGTTGTGGATAGCTGCCACGATATCTGTAGCTGTGGGGGCCTTCGATCGTCTCTTCCTCATGAATCTTGACGCACGTGGTTGATGGTGTGAGAGCGAGCCTCAGCGAGGTCCACACTGTGACAGAGCGGAGAGACTGAGGAAATGTTCGTATTCATGGCCTGCGATAGGTTTTCTAAAAGACTCTTTTTGTGTGATATGACATATATATCAAATATATTGCATTTATATTGCAAATATAATATCGCTTATGAATATTTTAAGTATTTGATTATAATATAGCAAAAATACAACCGTTTTGACGCTCTACCCACGAACAGCAACGGATATTCGGACGGTATCTAAGCATGGCGAGAATGAAGACAAATTTCAGATGTCGCTGGAGGATTTAATTATTCATGAGCTCATACTTCCATATGTAGACATGATAGTTATTGTATACATGCCATCTAAGTATCATAACTACACCTAATTGAAAAAAAGTATCACTTGCATATGGTCTTCATGTTATGAATACTGAATGAGATAAGAATTAATGGAAAACATGAACACTATCGGGGTCATATCAGATAAGATGTATGATACGCCCGCTCTGATTCGCCAGGGCCTTGAAGGCTCCACCCAAACCCAAAACAGTAAAATGTTACACTATTGCTGCCGCAAAGTAACTTGTATAAAGTAGTTGTGCACTCAAAAGAGTAAAAAAAAAGGTGAGAGGAGCTACAAAGTGTAAAATTTTACTCTTCCTTCGTCCGCACAAAATATGCCTTTTAACATTGGAGTCTAGGATGCATAAAAAATAAAAATATGTGCGTACAATAGTAGCCTAATTATTTTCTCCATAAAATCAACTCGTACATACGTGCAATTCCTGATTCGGTAAACGTCTCATATAATCAATATAGCATTATATCATGGTAGAAAATTAGATTAATCCATTAATGAACAACTATTACCATATCATTATATTTGGTGCCAGAGAAGTGTACGACAAGACGTTTGTAAACAAACCATGTGGCTGGCGGCTGGCCAGGCCGAGATTCTAGCCAGGCCCAAGGCTTCCTAGCACTGGAGGTCTGGCCACCGGAGGCCTTGCAAGTTGCCAGGCCTCGGAAGGAAACAGTAGATCTTCCGCCTCACATGTGCCTTCCTGAGGAAGTTTAAACAGCTCTCGCCTATGTGATTGCTTCACCAGACTATATACATCGTACGCGTGGCAGATGGCCTGAGATGGGGCCGTGTTTATTTTTTAAATGTCGGATGGCGAAATTATCCATGGCGTTAATCATGGTTTTTATAGAATAAAAAATCATACTACCCATTTGTGAATAACCGTTAGTCTTTCAGCATCAATGGAGAAATGTATTCACCCAAACATTCTGACGTAATACTTCTTTAGAGGCTATCAGACCATGCAGGAGTATAGCATACTTTTAAGTACTATTTCTTCAAACCAATGTTCATGATATGGACATGAGTATATCAAAACCATTGGTTTTATTAGTGAAAGCCTGATATTCAACATAAGAATACTTAAAATTACCTTATTTTGGTTGAAATAGCATCAAATATTAGTCACTAGCACCCTGTTGTCCGTAAATTACCTATCTAATCAAGATGTATGGACATTTAGTACGGGATCTTAATACTCAGTGCAATTGCCATGAGACTTAAAGATTGAGCTTACCTGACATATGGTAGCCGTCTGGAAACCTCCCGTCAGCTCGAGTACATCGGGTCAAGGGTGTCGGGCTAGACTTATTTGCATTATTCTCTACCAACCAGGGGCATTGAGTACATTGCTTTCTGCCTACACAGTGGGGGGGAAGTATATACTTTGTTAACATGTATGTTCATCCCGGGGAACACTAAACATTGAAAATTTTCCAGATTATTTTCTTGAGGAGAAATCGTCATAATGGGGGATTTTAATGCTCATCACAAGGATTTAGGTAGTTCACCGCACCACCAATGCAAAATTGGGGTTTTAGGTGGAAAGCCTTCCTTGATGCCACAGATACTGCTTTCTCACGGAAGAAAATATCCCCACACATGTCCAGGGGGCAGGTTAGATTATGTAGTACTTCTTAACATGCCAACATTTACTGCCGAGACCTCCCTCAACAGGTATCTGCTGAGTGACCACTTTGCCTGGAGAGAAACATCCCCTTCCATCCCACTACCACGGTGCCCAGGAAGCGACTGGCTGTGCCCCCTGCCCGGATGCCACGGCTCCAAGCCCATGTGGAGGCCTGGTACTCCACCGCGAGGGAACCTTCACCACCACAGCCGCGCTATACCAGGGACTCGTTACCACCATCACGGAGTTCGTCACACCCAGCGGCAGGCTCCTCGGCAGCCCCCTAACCGCAGCTCTCGGACATACGCCAAAGACCCGGTCTTTGTTAACTGCCAACAGACACTTGCCACGTACCAGAGACGCTGGCAAAGGACCCTGGCGCCCCTTTGATGCCAGAGAGGCCATGCTTACGTGGCCCGGCACCTCACGGACCTCAGCAGCAGGTGCGGTCACAGCACTGGAACGACTTCCTCTCCTCTGTACGCAGGACTCGGTCCCTACGGGAGGTTGGCATCATGTCAATAGAGCCAGAGGTAAGGGCGGGACGCCAGACGGCGATCCTGACCCCGCCGGCAGAGCACAAGAGCTGCTTCTCCAGTGGAAAGGAGCCGCTTCCCCTTTTTGAGCTTCCCCTCGGTCATCAGGACGAAACTTGCCCGCCACAAGGCGCGTAGGATGGACCTCATCCATCACCATGTCACCCTGATGGATGACACCTGTGTGCCCATCACCCATGATGAGCTGCTTTATGCAGTAAAACACGGCAAGTCAACAGCTCCTGGACAAGACGGCTCACCTATGACCTCCTTAATGCACTGCTAGTCATGAAGGATAAAAACCCTATACTGGATATTTCAGCATGTCCTTTGCAACTGGTCAGCTTCCTTCCTCGTGGAAGGCCGCGTTAATTGTTCCCATCCCCAAAGGCGACTGCACTTTCCCCCCCATTTCCCTCAAGCTGTGTGTGCACTGTGCAAGATGATGGAAAAGTAATTTTAAATAGAACCCAGTATAAGGTGGGGAGTCAAAAATTTCCGCAAACCAGCACGGTTTTCTAAAAGGACACTCCAGCAGTGACTGTTTCGTTAAGTGTTTTAGTAATAAGGTTGCAAACTTGTAGGGTAGGGGGAGTGAAAATGTCCATTTTTTTTTTTTTTATTTCAATTAGCAGATATGTCAAAGGTGCCAATACATCAAAGAAACACTGTGTAAAAATTTCATGTTTTTTGAACAATTTTTTGATCACCCTTCACAACTTTTTTTTGGGACAATACTACGCGACATTAGAACGATATAGGTAGATTAGCGTCTGGGTAAGATAGTCATCTTAAAACTCATTTAATGCAATAAAATACTTTGATTATTACAGTATCTCTTGATTTAAAAGTCACAAACAGTTACAAGGTGAAGTGAGAAAAGTCAGTTCGACTCGAACGTGGGCCCATTAGCTTTTGAGAAGCGACGCGTGCACGGATGAAGCCATCTAGCGATTTCTGTCCACACAAAACTTTTGCCCCCTCGGTCACCAGCTTCACGTGTCTTTCCACGCCAAATGTGTGGCAGGGGAACTTTGGGAAGAGGACAGTTTGAGTCACCTCCGTCGGGGATGAGTTTCCCTGAGCTCAGCATCTGTCATTGCCTTGATTACGGGAGGCTCCGAGATGGGGCAGACTGCCCAGTCGATCATGTCGAAGTATTCCACGGCGTCGAAGTTGAGTTTTGGGGAACCTTGAACCTCCGTATTTGTCCACTGGGGTCTGCAGCTCGGGCCCCTTCATCACTCGTCGCAGGCCTAGCTCTCGTATGTGTGGTCGATGGTCCGTCATCATGGCCAGGAGCAGATTCTCCGGGTGAGCGAAGTACGCGTTGGGGTGAATACGGGGTCAACGATCTTCTTGTACTTGGGGCTGAGGTATCGTGACTTCACGAGTATTGGTGAACGTGCCTAGCTCCATCTTTGCATGACGACTGGACTGTTATGGCAAACCACATCGAGCATATACGCGAATGATGAACGCAACCAGCGTTTTCAGCTTCTCGGATGGTTTCTTGTCGCTGACATATAATCGGAGGATTCTATTGGCTGTTGTTAGCCATCGTGAGTGATTCAGGCAAAACCCGGGTTTTGCATTGCCAATCGACGCTACATTCACCTTTGCTGATGCAATTGCACATTTCCAGTAGATACCGCTGATCTGTGCTCAACTCCTTCGGGTCCACATTGGACAGTTGTTCGGTCAGCTGCACTGGTTCAAAAAGAGGAGACAGGCTGTTCGCTACACGTCCTAGCCGCTTTCCGATAGATCCGAGAATCCGCGCGGGCCGTAGTCGCGCCGTCGAGTGCCTCGAATAGATGGCGCAGGGGCAGCTCATTGGTATGGAGCAGACACACCAGCCACTGCAGAGGATGCTCGGGAAGGTTTTCTTCCAGTCGCCGGACAACGCCCGCTTTGTGTCCCGTGTTAACATTTGTGCCGTCACACCCTACAACTTTTATGTTCTCTGTCTTCGCATTCTGCTCTTTCAAACTAGCGACTAATGACTCGGTTATGTCTTTGCTGGGGCCTGATGGCGGAGTCGAGTGGGTGAAGTACGAAGAACCCGGGTCTGCGATGATGCTTATGTGTTCTTCCGTGAGGGGTTTTCTGTGGTACTTGTGTCGACGCTGAGAACTTGTGTCAAAATTTTATCCTTCGGCCATCAAAGAATACTCCCTCTATGCCAGTGTGGTCATCTTCTGCTGAGTTTCTCACGAGTTTTCCCGCGTTCTCGGCGGATCCTGCTTCGATCGATTACTTTAGATCGAGTGATCGGCGACACGAGACCAAGATTATTCAGAAACTGATGTTGCTAATACAGCAGCCGACCTATCCGAGACTCCGGGGCCGGCTCAGCTTAGCGAGTGAAGGTAGAGAGATTGTCATTTTTTGAAAATTGGCGGGTCCGGCTTTGGCATAGTCTTGGCCTTGACTGATTCTGGAATGATATAATCGACAGTGGCACTTCTGTGTCGTCTTCGGCACTATCTGTGTCGTCTTCGGCACTTTCGGCAGAATCGGCTTGACTTTTGCTCTCATCGGTCTTCTGCTTCTTCATTCGATTTAGATTGGCTTCCTCTCTTTCAGCTTTTCCCCTTCAATTTGACGTCCCCTCTTGATCTATCCCGTGATTATCATCTTTTTTATCGTCTCTGGTCTTGAAGGAACTCTCGTTCGTTTGCCGGAACTTTTTGTTCTTTCCGCGCATTTACAGTTGGACACCATGTCGGAGCACTTGCATTTGCTGAGATCAAACAGAATGTTTGCTTTGTCGCGAAAGTCCGATAGTCTCCATTGGTAGGTGGGTTGATCCTTTTCCCTTTTGTGACCTTTAGGATTGTGTTGTATTTTTTGTGGGAAAGATCTTAGTTTTTCAAAGGGTGGTTCCGTTCCCCTTACCCCCGTTGACTAGGCTTCCCAACTCTCGAATTCATAGGGAAGTTTTGGTAGGATAGTAAAAATAAGGGTTTTTTTTACTTCCGTCCCTTAGTTTTTTGCGAAAGGAAAAATAAAATTTTTCAGGTCGTTTTTAGGTCGGGGATATTTTGGCGGTCGGTTTGTGGGCGCCAAAAACGGCGGATGCTCAAAAAACCCCTTTTTGAAGCCCTAAGGGGAAAACCCCTTTCAAAAGCAAAGCATGGGTTTCTTTTTTTTAAATTGGACAAATTTTTGGAAAAAAAGTGAAACAAGGGGGGGTCGGGATTTAACTGTAGTATTGGGTAAAGGCAAAATCACCATTTTTTAGAAAAACCCCAAGGGGGCCAATATTTTTTTTAGTGGGCTGGACTTCCATTTCACCCCGGCATAAAATACAAAAATCAAAACGGGGGGACCCGCTAAAGGAGGTGGCCCCCGGATAGCAAAACAATGTCAAGGGGTTTTTTTAATTTTAATTTTTTTAAATTGAAATTTAGATTTAAATAAAAAAAGTTTTTCGTTGCTCTTCAATTAAAAATTTTTAAAAAACCCGGTTTTTTCTTTTCCTGCCTAAATTTGAGGGAAAAATGGTTTTTGGGGGAAAAAGACCCCTAGGCCCATTTTTAGGCTACTTGGGTTTTTTTAATTTTAAAAATTTTGGGGTCCAAATCAACGGGGACGAGAAAAAAAAAAAAAGGGCAATTTTAGAGGACACCCCCCCTCCCGGTCAGCATACCTTTCCCCCAAAACCAAACTCCCATCTGGTTTTTTAACCGTCCGGGGGTTCGGGGGTAGCATTTTCCCCGACTTTTGTTCTAGCACATTTTTGATTGTCCCAAAAAAAAGGGGGGGTATTTTTCCTTGGGGTTTTTATCTTGCGGTATTAATATATTTTTTAGGTGGTTACGGAAGGTTTTTTCTGGGGCTGGGACGAAACTTGTCTTTTTAAAATGCCTTTCTTCTAAAAAAGAGACATTAATGTGAAAAACGGAACTCTAATGAAACATGGGCCATACATGGCATACATGCCATTGTCTACTACGTCCTTTTCGTACTAATTTAGAAAGATGTGAAAAACTATGTGTTGGTCAGCACAATTTCAAATTGTATGTAACATATGGCTACAAAAGCACAAAAAGGGTTAAACATGCCAATTATTTCAATTAGGTGGAGGGCGGTCAAGGAGTTGTCAGAAACTAATATAATTTTGCAGGATTGTTACCATGGACATTTGGCACATTTTCAATATTCTAGCTCATAAAAATTTTAACATTATTTTTTCACTCCACCCTATTGTAGAGCTTTCATAGACTTAAGAGGTGCATTTGATAGGGCTAATCAGGATGTCATAATGGAGGAACTCATAATGAAGGGTGTCCGAGGCAGGCTGCTTGACTGGATTAGGGACTATTATATGACAGGAAGGAAACAAGTATGTGTTCAAGGTGTAGCCTCTTCAGAGGAACTTTTTGAACTGGGCACGCCACAAGGGGGTGTCCTTAGCCCTATGCTCTTCAATATTTTGATGGACAAAATTGCCCGCTGGCCTTTCCCACAGGACACTCAGGTCCTCATTTATGCTGATGACATACTTGTGCAATGCAGAACCCCTACACTTCTTAATTTAGCCTTGCAACAATTAAAAAACACTGTGTGTACAGATGGGCCTTATCATCAACGAAACCAAGACCAAATTTCAAGCAAGCAGCAAACAGAGTCTGCCGCCCTCCAGCATTAATCATTTTTCCCATTGCCAGAGTCCCTACTTATAAATACTTAGGTGTTCACCTCAGCTACAAAAGGTCTGCCCAGTCAATCAGCCATGTCCGAGACATTTGTCTGCCTAGACTAGCACCACTCAGAGTCCTGGCCAACAGAGGCCTTGGCGTTGGTATTCCTATCCTTGGGATGTTTTATTTCTGTAGCCAGGTCACTTATTGACTACGCCTTCACTGCCTTGGTTCACTTCAGTGAAACACCACTCCGTCCCTTGGAACTTATTCAAAATGAGGCTATGCGGATAATATTAGGTTGCCCCAAAAACAGCAAAGATAGAAGTACTTAGGGCTGAACTGAATCTGCCCAGTATTGTATGCAGAATCCAGGAAATAACTTGCCGCACTGTTAGCCGCATTCTTTGTAATGGATCATCTCCCACCCTTAAACAGACGCTAGACTGACTTCTTGAACCCTAGGGCTCCTGCTGCCCCATACCTCAAGAAGATTTTTTCATTGCTAACACGAGTAGGTGTTAAATGCATGTTTGGCACTAGTTCCTTCACCAAACCAGCCTGTCTGGCACCCTCGCCGGGTCACTGTAGACATTGAAAGACTTTCAATCCCAAAAAGTGCCTGGCTTCCCCAAGCTCTCCAGGATCATTTCATGACAAAATATCCAAGTACCCTCACATCCGGCCTGTTCATGTGTACTGTGATGGGTCAGTTGATGGCAGCAAGTCTGGCTGCGGCTTGTTCATCCGTGACTACACCTCTCCCAGCCAATACACAGATACCGTAGCTGCCAAACGCCTACCTGCCAATCTCTCCTCAACCCGGGCAGAGCTGTACGCCATTATTGAGGCTTTTGCATGCTGTCACAGCTATACATAAGGATGTCTTCATGTTTTTAGACAGTCAGGCTGCCTTGTATGAACTATTATCTACCTCGCCCGCTGACTGTGATCTTGTAAATAAGTGTCTTGCTGCCGTTCGTACCCTTGAGAGGACTAGTGCCAGGGTCCATTTCACCTGGGTGCCTTCCCATGTGGGGATCCCACTTAACGAAAGGGCCGAAAGGGAAAGGGCTTAAGGAAAGGGATTGCCTTGCCCGGCAAACCCTTCAGGATGACTCAATGGACCCTGGCACGGAATACACTCATACCCATGTTAAAAGTAGTGTTCAACAGCATGTCGATCAATAGTAGCATCAATAGCGGCAGCTCAAGTGGACTCCACTATGTCCGTGTCTCCCACAACAGTGACTACACCTATGGGAGACACAGTGCAGCTCAGGATGTTGTGGCAATGCGCCTCAGACTAGGTTATAGATATTACTGGGAGGTTAGTAACTCCCCTGCTGTCTCTTGTACATTGTGTGCCAAGCCTGGAGGCCACACACTGCATCATTATATCATGGACTGCCCCCGCATTGCGAAATTTAGGCCACAAGGCCACCATGACTTGCCCCAGACAATCTGCTGGTTTTTCAATCACAATACACTCGCTAACATCCTTCGTGAGTACCCTAAATTAGCCCCAAGGTGGTGATGCAGTGCGTGTCTGACTGTATGCATGCATATAAGTAATACAACTTACTCCTCAGTGGAAGCCCTAATACCCATAACTTGTAACTTGTAACTCATATTTATATATCTACACTGCCTGGGGGGAGGCCAGCAGGCACCGATCTCCTACCCTTGTTGTACATCCAACAATAAACCATTCAATTCAATTTTCAATGTTGACATGGTCAACATACTGGTACCCTTCGTCGGTCGTTCGTCGCTCGACCGCCATCATGACTCTTGGTTTTAGAAAAGGCACCCTCATTCTTTCTAATCAGCTATTACTTAATTATTTTCACTATTAAATTAACACATTTAACTTTTAATAACAAGAATAATACTATAAAAAATTCAGTCATATTTTGTTATAATTACTGATCATTAATTTTAAAATATAATTTTATTGTTAATTAAATGTATAGTCTATCTTTTACTTCTTTCTTTTATGTTTCTTTATAGTTCACACACTTCCTTATAGGGTCATGCAGGGTTTGCTAATCATGACCTGACCCCCTTGAGGACTGTGGGCAGGTGAAACAGGTGTGAAGTAGTTGACTGGTTGCTTTTATTAGTGAAAATACATATAGGGGAAAATTATGTAGCGCACGACAGCAAGGGATATTTCGAGTCGGCCAACTGGCCAAGTGACACGTGACTACGTGTGAACGCACCTATAGACTTCCATTGACTTTGCAGTCGCGCTTCTGGAGACGCGCGACTGAAATCGCCTCGTGTAAACAGGGTCTAACCGTCTCGGCAATGGACTAAAACAGTGAGCTGACCTGCCACCTGGTGGCCGTCTAGCTGGGAACCTCCCGTCAGCTCCAGGACGTTGGGTCAAGGGGTGTTAGGCTAGACTTATTTTCCATTATTTCCTACCAAACCAGCTACAATTAAGTGTTGTCATGGTCAACAAAGGTTTATGCAAAATTAAAATATACGAGTTTTACATTATTCATGGCGTCATAATGAGGATTGTGGACAAAATAGAAACATTCGACCACATGTGTCCTACAACATTCTACTAAATACTGTAGACTGTGAAGAGGAATGCTTCAAGGCGGGTGTATGGGTAAATATTACCTTCATGCATGCAAAGAGAAGGTAATATTTACCCATACACCCGCCTTGAAGCATTCCTCTCCAGTATTTAGTAGAATGTTGTAGGACACATGTGGTCCAGGTGGCAGTAACAGCGTGTCATGGCGGTGGAGGGGAGCCCCGTGCCCGGTACCAGGCAGAGCCAGCCACACCGTGCTGTTGTTAAGCCCTGTCGCACCGTCTCCAGGCGCCATGCAGTGGAAGGTCATGCAGTGGTCTGTCGGGAAGTCGTGGCGTGTCGCCTTTGCCGCGGAGACTGGAGCAGTGGAGCAGAGGAGAGCTGTGGGGCCCAGTGGAGTGCGGAGACTCCTGGGCCGTGGCTACTTCAGAGTCAGGCGGACCAAGTGTAGAGGAAGTCTCCTGTGGTTTGCGGCGCCTGGTTGAGGTGGCAGCTGTGTTCCTGCTGGCGTGTCTCGCGTGTTGAGTAGGAGGGGCGGCCTGGTGTAACCTCCCACACTGCAGTGGTGGCTAGTGGATGGCGATGGAGGGATTTGCAGCTGTGAAGCTTTGGTGTGGTAATGTCTGGTAGAGGTGGTGTGACTGATGATGAGGCGAGTTGCCTTTCATTGAGGATTTTGTGTTACATATTTAGCTGCAAGTTTTGATAATTCTGCTTCTTTTCAGTTGATGCCTGGCCGAGCTCGGCCACTTTTTGTGAGGTGGGGGCAGTGTTACAAACGCGCTCCTGGAGAACTCTGGCTCAAGCTCGAGGACACGGTCAGTTTGGGCGGGAACGTGGAGGATTAGGAGGGACGCGGAGTTAAGGAAGACTGTGGCGGGGTTTTGAGGACGGCCAGGAGGCTGTGGTGACTCAGGGATCTTATAGGACGCATAACAGTGACTGCAGTAATAGTGAAGAAACAATTGTAGCAACTGTGTACCTGCGACAGTTTACAAGTGACTGGGCCCATTCTCGGTGGTGTGATGCTGTCTCTGCATAGGACAATATAGTCTGGAATAGGATGTGGTGATTGTGTTATTCCGCCTGTGCCTTGTGTGTGTGTGGTGTCGTGGTGGTGATGTGCCAGTGTGGGGAACCTGTGATCAGGGCCTAAGGGGTTCACCGTCTTCGGTCCCGGCTAGACACATAACCGGACCCACCCTCCTTCCCACGCGTCTGATGCCGGCCCAGTGTGGGAAGGATGTTAGTTGGGCGGCTGTGGTAGCGGGTTTGTAACAATTACATTAATATCAATATTAAATGCAATTATATATATTTTGGAATAGTGATGGATCGAGTGGTCGGTTTTTCACAAACCGCGGTTGCGCTTGTGTTTGCGGTTGTCGAATTTTCTACAATTGCGGTTGCGGTAGCGGTTATCAGACGTATGACAACAGCGGTTGCGATTGCGGTTATCATATACTATGAACAATTCGTAATTATTAACTGGAATATTACGTTACAGTTCAATTTAGCCACACTTGGTACATAATATATACTAAATACCTTATGTTGAACACAAGATTTGCAACACACAAATAGCGGTAAATTATATGTAGCTACTGTCAAGGCGTGGTTTTGTCTCAACGGAGACGCTGGAGAAACTCGAGGAGAGTCGCGCTGCCAGGCTGGCTGGGAATCAGGACCAGCACAGTGCTCTGTCACGCCGGACTAGAACCCTCCTGCGGAGAGACAAGGAGAGGTATATCAGGAGTCTCGCTGAGGATTTCGAGGATCATTTGAACGCTAATGACCTCCGACCACCTACCGCGCCCTGAAGAAGCTCCGTTGCAAGTCTCCATCTCGTGTGAGTGCTATTCGAACAGCAGATGGGCGCCTCGTGTCGGACATGGATGGGCAGATGGCTCGTTGGGGTGAATATTTTGGTAGTTGTTCACGGAGGGACCCTCCAGCTGAGCAGCTTCACACCACTGGCTTACAGGCAGTGGCTGCCGATCCTCCCATTGACGAAACCGTCTCCCTCTCTTGCCGAAGTCAGAGAGGCTGTAGCAAAGTTTAGGGGTGGAAAGGCAGCAGGTGTTTGTAATATCAGTGCGGATCTCCTCAAAGCTGGGGGTGAGGCCTTGATCCACGGGTTGCATGCTGTCCTGACTGCCGTGTGGCAATCAGGTACCGTTCCTCCTGACTGGAAAAGGGAGCTGGTCGTCCCTAGGGATACCTGTGTTTTGAATTGGCTAAGCAGCCACCTTCTATCTTTGCCAACGGAATGATGCGGAAGACTCATAAATTTGCCCTAGGCATTCGTTTGAAAGAGCATGCTGATGTAATGGAAGACATTCCTGAAAATTGTCTATACATAATAGATGGTGGTCACCTAATTCATGTGATAACATGGCCCATTGTTGCAACATACAATGATATCTTAAATGAATATGTATCATATACAACAAGACATTATGGCACAAGTTGCATTGTGTGGTGTTTGATGGGTACAGAGATGCTAACAACTCAACTAAAGTAGTTGAGCGCAACGTCGTGCTCCATCCTCCATGTCAGCAGATATTTTGTTTGAAGGTGACATGAAACTTACCACCACTAAACCAGCCTTCTTAGCAAACAGAAATAATAAATCTCGTCTCATTGAGCAGTTAATTTCTAAATTCCAAGAGATTGGTGTTCTTTGTAAACAACATGATGCAGATGCAGATCAGTTGATAGTGTCCACAGCAATGGATGAAGCCTCTAAGGAAACAGCACCAGTTGTAGTGGTAGGTACTGACACAGACTTGTTAGTCATGCTTGTTGCACAGTCCACAGAAACGATGGAACTATACATGCTCTGTCAAAAATATCCCAATAAATTATACAGCATTAATGAAATTCAGTCAGGCATAGGACATAGCAAGACCACACATCTCATGACCATACCATGCCATGACTGGTTGTGACACAGTCTCTGCTATATTTGGAAAAGGAAAAAAGCAGGCACTTGATCTACTGTTGTCTTCTAATTTTTCTGAATTACTGGATCCATTTATTGACACAAGAAGATCTCATTCTACTATTGAAAAAGCTGGAGAGAGATGTCTTCTAAAACTCTACGGGAGTAGAAACTCAGAATGTCTGAACACATATCGCTTCCATATGTACAACATGAAGATAAAGAAGAAATCTATTTCCTCTGGATTAAAACTTGAATCATTGCCCCCCACAAAGGCTGCTGCAAAATACCACTCTTACCGAGTTTACCACACAGTGCAGCAATGGTTAGGAAATGACCTGTCCCCCCTTGAATGGGGCTGGAGATTTAATGGTAATACACTAAGTCTTGTTCCTATTGAAACTGATCAAGCAGTTGCTCCTGACAGTGTGCTGAATTTAATTGGTTGTGGCTGCAAAACAGGGTGTCTGAAATCATGTGGGTGTCGAAAAGCTGGATTAGATTGTTCACCAATGTGTAGCCACTGTCATGGACAGAACTGTCATAACAGTCACAAAAGTTTCACTATTGAAGATGATGAAAATTCTTTCCTAGGCTATTAGTGTTTTTTATTTATATGGAATTCCTTAACTGTTCATTAAAACAGGATTATGCATGTTCGCATAGACTAAATAGTGTACTATATATAGCTTAATAAATTTTTCGTTAAAACTGGAGTCTGCATGTTCTCATATACTAAATAGTGTACTGTATATAGCTTAATGGAATTTTCATTAAAACTGGATTATGCATGTTTGGAGACTACATAGTGTATATAGTAGTAAGTAGTGTTGTCCGCCTCACTATAGGTTGGAAGACGGTTACTGATACGTTGGAGTGTATATAATGTGTATATAATGTATCCCGTGGTTATGTATGCCTCCTGGGGAGCTTCCACGCAAAAAAAAGCAACGCGCCACGTACCAACCTCCTGGGTGGTGTGGAATTGGTACAATTAAAATGCTTAGAACTTTTTTCTTGTGTGTAAATAAAAAAAAATCACAAGAACAACTTCGTTTTGCCATAAACTTGTACACATACTGAAAAAAAGAAAAAAATCGGCCAACAATGTAAAAGTGTATATATCTCGAGAAGCACAATAGAGATTTATGTGGATTTTTAGTATGTTGTTTTATGCATCCTTGACTATCAGTGACGAAAAATTCAGCTTGTTAGGATTAATTTTAAAGTTCACCATTAAAATAAATCTAAAATTCTTGGACTATAATAATCTCTCTTTATCATACCTCTCTCCCGTACTTCACTAAATATAGTTAATTAGTTGCTTTTATACAATGAATCTTTGCTTGAAGAATTTTGAGTTTAGTTTTCTTTCAGTTTCCTAAGGTTCCTCCTTCAGTTTCCTAAGATTCCTCCATTCATCTGTTCATTGTTAGTAAGACCATTATAATCATTTGACTAAATTTAAATATCTACACATACTCTAAACAAACAAAACTTTGCACGCTATTCTATCTTAATTCAATATTTATTTAAGAATTTAATCGACAGATTTCATTGTTATGTTATACCAGCCAATTAATTTCTGTAGGCTTAATGGCTTACGGGAAACTTGTTTATATAGAAGATTTCATTATATACCATAATGCAGTTGTTGAGAAATACTCATTAAATACAGATTTAATTTCTTAAAACTATGTTATTAATACCCTATAAGGATGATAATAGTACCCTAAACTAGAGATAAGAAGGTCCTGAAAAGGTCGCAAAGATGTTGCAATAAGGTCCTGAAAAGGTCGCAAAGATGTTGCAATAAAGTGGCAAGAAGGTCCTGAAAAGGTTGCAAAGATGTTGCAATAAGGTGGCAAGAAGGTCCTGTAAAGGTCGCAAGGATGTTGCAATAAGGTGGCAAGAAGGTCCTGTAAAGGTCGCTAAGATGTTGCAAGAAGGTTGCAATAAGGTGGCAAGATGGTCCTGTAAAGGTCGCAAAGATGTTGCAAGAAGGTTGCAATAAGGTGGCAAGATGGTCCTGTAAAGGTCGCAAAGATGTTGCAATAAGGTGGCAAGAAGGTCATCGATACGTTGTGTCAACGTATGGCACAACGTTGTGTCAACGTATGGCACAACGTTGTGACGACGTACCTGGGAGTGGACAGAAAATCGGTTCCCACAACGTTCTGAAAAGGTCTCGCACAACGTAACTGGAACCTATTCACAACGTTGTGAAGACGTTGCTACAACGGAATTATGTTTGCTGGGCTTAAGGCGGTTCAGAGTGGCCACCTTGAACCGCGACCACAGCGAATTGCAGTATATAGAGTAGCAGTGACTCCTGAATAACTCCATCTTCACCTCTCTGCTACAGTAGGAAAATTTCCTCTGTAGAGTATTTCCCACGACAAGAAGCTTGGTGGTCTGCTTGATGATATTGTTACGCACAGCCCTCACCCTCACAGACTCACCTGTCTTAATTCACCCCCCAAAGGCGCCCCACGTAACCACTTACCTCCCTCCTGACGAAGAGCTCGGTAGAATACGTGAATAGACATTGAAAGCTGGGGTTGCTACACAACGCCAGTATTTCTATTTTTTCATGGAGAAAAATACTATTGCGGGCTTTACTATAAGACCTTTTCTGTTGCTGTTTTCGTTACATTAATATATGTAGATAATTTTCTCGCATGTTTTTAATGAAAATGGGACATTTTTAATCGTAGAATAAGCATTTGTCAAATGATTCACTGCGCGCCCACTATTCCTATTATTATAGTATGAAGGGCCAGAAATATACAACTTTTCCTACACAGAGAGAACTTTCTTGATTTATACATATATATAAATGCAACTGACGAATACCAGCAAAGTATATAGAAGAACATTAATGTGTACAGCAGTGTGTTGATGCCTGAGGTACGACATTTTCTTCAGACTAAAACACCTGTTCTTTTCCCAAGCATCCCCTTCCTCCCTTGTCAGCCACCCGTGCGATCGTACGTCTGGCAGCGTATCTTCCTGATACAGTTTTCGAAGATTTCTATATACATATGCTATGCCACTTGGATCCGTAACTTTCTTACAGTCATACTTCACTTGAACAATAATACTGATGTACCTCATATTTATCACGTTCATATTAATCATGTATAAGACATATACAAGTACTGCCGTAGATAACAGTGAAGTCGCCACCTGCAGTGAAGTTGCCAGGCGCCAAATATTACGAATTATAGCATCACTACTGATTTTATGTGCCACTGAAGATGTTACACAGTAGTTTATATCATGATTGTATAATCTACCCTGTTTCAGCGTTGTTTTTGCTTTGTATCTGCAAATATAACTGTTGCGCATTTTGTTTCTCACTTTTTTCTTCGCGCGATGACAGACAGTAAACAGTAGCTTTTCGGGCGACAGGACGCAGACTTGCCAGATCTTTCAAACTTTTAAAAGAATTTATTTTCACGTTGGCAGAGGAATTTTTATATATCCAAGCATCTTCCGCAGCTAATATATATAGAAACTTGTTTTACTTTCCCTCTAATTTCCCTGAATTCCCCCGAGTGGCGACTCAACTGTTGAGTTAAAATACTAGCTGGCGACTTTACTGTAGTAGGTATAGTAAGGGCCCACTCGGTTTTTATTTTTGTCATTTTTTTCATTTATAGCCCTAATATGACACAGATGAAGACACAAAATGACACAGACTCTCCAGATAGCCCCTTCTAACTTTCCTGAAATCATGGATGTAACAAATGTAAGTATTAACGCCCACCACACGTCTGTAAATAACAAAGAAACGTAGAACTGGCGACTTCACTGTTATCTACGGGACAGATATTCATTCATATATACGAAGATTGTGATTAACATGGAGATTGAAGTGTATGGGATATGTATGTGAGTAATTCATGATACTATGAAAGTAACTTCATTACTGAGAGGGGCTCTTATGTGGAGTAAACGAAAAAAACTATTTACGAAAAAATGATTAGTCACCCATGTTGCCCGCACGGGAAAACGGAAAAAATGTAAACATATCAGTACATGGGACCTCTGGCCTCTGCGTCTAAAGGCCTATTACCTGAGCGAGCAACGGTGTGTGTAACACGTAATCAAACACAAGGCGGATAGAGGACATAACACTCACTGTTCTTTCTCTACATTTAATGACGGAGGTCACACAATACACGTACAGTTCTCCTGACGAAGTAGCAGAAGGAACAAAGTACTCACAGTTACACTTGTCTAGCATGCTTCCCTAACACACCAATACACGAGGCTTCACTTGAGAGGCAACACAAAACACACGAAGGTACTGACTTAAGGCGAGGCACTCAGATTCCTCCTGACGAAGGCGAGGCAACGCCTTCAGGCGCGTGGCGCTAGCCCGACGCCGAGACACCCTCTCGTCTCTACGGCCCGCCCTGTTCTCCCCCGCTACTCTGCTCGGCCGCGCGCTTCCCTTCTCCCTGTCTCCCCTTGTCTGCCGCCGCCAGCTAACCAGCCAATCCCACCGCTGCATGGTCGTGCGCGCCCCAATCAGAATCATCCCCGCAAATGACGTCACCCTCCTTTGTGTGTACAGCAACCACCCTCATTCATACAAGCTTACAGACACTGCTTCACGTCACACAACCACCACAACGAACACACAGACATACACACGCCTCATTCCCTCCACCCGCTACATGCATATATCGCCAAGCGCGTAACAATATCATCATCATCAGACATGTCGTGGGATATAACGTACATGGCCTAAGTATGCGAATCTATCCACAAAAGTGAGGGCAGACCCACCGAGCCATGCTGTTTTGAAGTAATTCACCTGAGTGCGTGCCGGTGATACTACCATGCACTGTCTTAGTGGTGTTGTAGGTAGTGAAGATATTGTGATTGGTAGTGATGATACGAGGAATGCACCAATCAGCTGCCCCGTATAAAAGAGGGAAGGCAGGGGCCTGGGCCCATACTTATAAAGATTTAGGATTCGTCTTAGACTCGCTCGAGTCTTAAATATGGCGGCCGGCGTCCTAAATCATCTCGAGCGCATCCTAAATCGCTAAGACTCGTCCTAATTTCGAGGTTTGGCTAGGACAGGGTGTGAGGTGTCCTAGCGAGCAGGGCGGCGGCTAAGACTCGTCCTAAGGACGTAAACAT
This sequence comes from Chionoecetes opilio, assembly GCA_016584305.1. Classification (NCBI taxonomy): domain Eukaryota; kingdom Metazoa; phylum Arthropoda; class Malacostraca; order Decapoda; family Majidae; genus Chionoecetes; species Chionoecetes opilio. The sequence goes on from JACEEZ010005990.1 coordinate 23,570, forward strand.
GGAGTGCTCCGCCCACTCCTGAGAACTTTTCGTGACAGGATAGATGTACTGGACGAACTTGTTGATACATAACTAATCAAGCGATACCGCTTGGACCGAGAAGGGATTATATATGTGACAGACTAGTGGGAGATGTAATATAAAGCAACACTAAAAAATACGGCGATCAGTGACAAGTCACGAGTGTGTTATTATTCACTCTTTGAGGTAGTCATGTTCCTCCTGCCTTGATATCATGTATCGTGATACAGATTGAAGTGCATCCCCACCAAACTGTTGATGAAGAATGGTATCATGTTGAGAATAAAAGCGATTTAGAGTAGGCTCACTATAAATAAAAATTTAAAAAATTGAATAAGTCGTGATTTATTAAGCCATGGAACAATATCCATATAACTCTATTTCTCTTCCCACTGCCGTAGTCTTGATAATTTTCTTATTTGTTCTTGATATCATCTGTTAATATACCAAACCCCACCTCTAACCTAACTAAACAGTTTTTGGTTGAAAGAACTAGATTCTAGGTAGTATATGTATCAGCATTATTATTCAATTGCGCCTAGGGAAATTGGGTTTAAAAGACTCAGAATGAAGAAATCTACACTATGAAACAGGTTAGAATTGTCAGGCTCGAGGATGACCTAAACCAAACGGTAAATATTCCGCAGGAGTTGGCGGTGTGTTGGTGGGTGGCCAACCACCCGGACAATCGCGCACCATCAAATTAGTTTTTTTTTACCTAAATAACTCAACATAACCTAATCCAAATCTACCCTAAGCTTAACATAACCTAAACCAAACCTTAACATAAACTAAATCTAACCTAACCTAACTCAGCAATTTGGTAATAATGGACGATGACTTCGCGGTCGTTTTCAGACACCGACTATTTTTTCCTGGTCTTCAATAGGTGCATTTTCTAATGGAGATAGTTTTATTTTGCGCAAGCCCAAAGTTAAAAAAAAAAAAATAATCACCGAATTTTATGGTACCGTTTCCATTAAAACACTGTATCTCCATCAGAAAAAGCACTTAAAACTTGGCCGGGAGAAATTAGTCAGGGTCTTATAGGTTTTAATGAAACCTAACCTAACCTTTTAGGTTTTAATGAAACCCAAACTAACCTGGAAAATCTTAAAAACAAGGTCTCCACGCTAAGCTGACACAAATGTTGGCTCTACGTATTATACTTACTGTCTTTAAGACATCTGTTTATATTTTAATGAGTGCCGATCCTTACTTTGTCTACATGGCCGATATTAAATTTCAGCGATCCATAATGTTATATTATTTAGTTTTGGTTGCGGGTCCCAGAAGATGCTCGTAGCCGAAACGCCGTGTGACGAACGCGCATATTTTTGCCACCACTACGGGCATCTTTTGGTAGCAAAATACCAAAAGATGCCGGAAAAAGTGTCTGTGTGACACGGCCTTTAGGTTAGGTTAGGGCAGGTCAGGTTAGGTTAGGTTAGGTTAGGTTACGTTAGGTTAGGTTAGTGCACAGCACAAGGGGCTCGAAGAGGGGTGCTAGGTTAGGTCTGTAGAGTTTGTCATCTTTAGAATAGAGGCTCAATCTCCTATCTTCTTCTTATGGCCGACAAGCTTGGGGACATGGTGGAAACCTGGGTTTTTGGGTGGGGGAGCACACACATAAGGGAAATATGGCCCCCCCCCAAAAAAAATCCTTAAACTAGGAAAATTTTCCTAGTTCATGGACTTTATCGGGGAAATATTTCCCTTATATGTGTGCTCCCCCACAAAAGGAGCACACTCATAAGGAAAATATGACTCCCCACAAAAAAATCCCTAAACTAGGGAAAATTCCCTAGTACATAGACTTAATCGGGGTAATATTTCCCCGATAAAGTTCATGAACTAGGGAATATCCCTAGTTTAGGGATTTTTTGGGGGGGGCCATATTTCCCTTATGTGTGTGCTCCCCCACCCAAAAACTCCGGTTTCCCACCATGTCCCCAAGCTTGTTGGCTATAAGAAGAAGATAGAGGGTGGAGCCTTTGTTCTTAAGATTTACCCCTAACCTTAACCACAAAGTATATCTAACCTAACATTATAGGTTTCATTAAAACCTATAAGACTCTGACAAATCTTTCCCGGCCAAGTTTTAGTGCTTTTTCTGATGGAGATAGTGTTTTTAATGGAATTGGTACCATAATATTCGGTGATAATTTTTGTTTTGTTTTTAAACTGGGCTTGCGCAAAATAAAACTATCTCCGGTAATAATGGGCGAGAGTTTCGCGGTCGTTTACAGAGACACCGACTATTTTTTCTTGGCCTACAATAGGTGCTTGCTCTAATGGAGATAGTTTTATTTTGCGCAAAAAAAAAAAAAAAAAAAATGAAAAAAAATGAAAAAAAATTAAACTTAACCTAACCTTATAGGTTTTAATGAAACCTAACCTAACTGTAAGGGTTTTAATGAAACCTAACCTAACCATATAGGTTTTAATGAAACCTAACCTAACCTTAACCACAAAGTATACATTTTTTTAATCTTTTTTTTATGGGTTTGCGCAAAATAAAACTTCATTAGAACAAGGAACGGTAAAACTTTGGAAGAAGTCCTTCACCCCTATCTTTTTTTTCTTCCCCCTATAGCCAACAAGCCTGGGGAACTGGCGGGGAAAACGGGTTTTTGGGTGGGGGAAGCAAATATAAGTGATTTATGGCTCCCAAAAAAATCATCAAAGTCACTATATGTAAAAATCTAACCTAACCTAACCTTAACCACAAAGTATACCTAACCTAACCTTAACCACAAAGTATACCTAACCTAACCTAACCTAACCTTAACCACAAAGTATACCTAACCTAACCTAACCTTAACCACAAAGTATACCTAACCGAACCTAACTTAACCTTAACCACAAAGTATACCTAACCTAACCTTAACCACAGAGTATACCTAACCTAACCTAACCTAACCTTAACCACAAAGTATACCTAACCTAACCTAACCTTAACCACAAAGTATACCTAACCTAACCTAACCTTAACCACAAAGTATACCTAACCTAACCTAACCTAACCTTAACCACAAAGTATTCCTAACCTAACCTAACCTAACTGGACTTAGAATTTTTTGAGGCACCTCATATTTCATAGCGGCCGTGTGGGTTAACCAAGGCTGAGCGCACGCTGGAACCTTTACAGATGTGAAGTACAATAAGCATACAATACAGTGCGGTAGTTCATTTCAGTCAAAGCCGGAAGAAGGAGCTCCAAAGTATTTCCCAAGCACCTATTGTAGGCCAAGAAAAAATAGTCGGTGTCTCTGAAAACGACCGCGAAACTCTCGTCCATTATAACCCTATCTCCATTAGAAAAAGAACCTATTGTAGGCCAGGAAAAAATAGTCGGTGTCTTTGAAAACGACCGCGAAGTCCTCGTCCATTATAACCGGCAGTCCTTGACGTATCTCTTCGCCGATCATCTCGGCATGGAAAATTCCCCTCGCAGGACATAGGACATTTTTCCTTGCTTGAAAGAGCTGGCCAAGGATGAAAATCTTGTCCTGAAAAATATTATTTTTCTCGTCGATAGAGCGAAGACAATGTCAATGTTTGTGTCTTTTGAACGGAACGTTGCATATCTGGTACAATTATTCTTATAGATGAATTCATTCGTTGTAGTCTTCAGCAATTATCATAGAAATATTAATCTTGTGTTTTTTGATATTTTTATACCTTTCTGATGACTCTTAGTAGTGATATTTCATGAAATCCAAATTGGACTCCTGCTAAATGTAGCGCTCAGCGCTTCGTCCTAAGCCGCCGTCCTAGGACGCGTCTTAGACTTTCCTCGAACCTTAGGACGCAGGGTTAGGACGAATCCTAGGACGAATCCTAAATCTTTATAAGTATGGGCCCTGGCCTCCTTAGTGCATTTGACCATAACAAAATAAATAGACTATATGTTAAATCAGATTAGGTTAGGTTAGGTTAAGAGTGGTTCCCACTAGCCCGCTTGTACGGACGTCGTACAACAACAATGAACAACAATGACGTCACAATGACGTCACAAAAAAGTCTACCGCACCGCCGTACCGCTGTACGGCTGCCGTACAAAGTTAAAATCAAGTCATCTCTCCCGCTTGGCGGTGTCCGCTCGAGCGGAGGTGCAAACTGTGCCCAGTTACCATAAATACCATTCAAGCGGTGATGATGGTGACGTCATTGTTGGGCGGTGTACGGCAATGGCGGCCGTAGAGGCGGGCTAGTGGGAACCGGCCTTTGGAGGTGGGGTTTTGTTTAGTTGTCTAAATTAGGTTAAATCAGATTAGGTTAGGTTAGGTTAGAGGTGGGATTTGGTTTAGTAACAGATGATATCAAGAAAAGAAAAAATTACCAATAATATGGCAGTGCGAAGCGGAGCAAGGTTTGCGGGGCGACGGGCGGGGCGGGCATCCCTCCATACCTGTAAAAAAAAAAAAAAAAATCCGACAAAAAAGATGCCATATTCATTCAATACACATCAAAACGATTTAGGAAAACAAAACTTGGTACGGGCCTGTTGTGTTCACTTTAGCTAGACATGGGTTACACCAAACACTGAGTTCGCACACAAGTTTATTACGGCGGGAATATGTAGGTAAGTACAGCGGAGGGAGGCCACGAGGAACAGAGAGAGGAGGAGTGATGTCTTCCCTCTGTGGTGGCTGGTAGGTAACTGGGGAGTCCTCGTCACCCAGGCAAGGAAGGCGAGGAGCGCGCGTAGGTATTTGGGTGACGGCGGAGTCAGGTCAGCCGCCAGGTGGTGGCTTGACCTTTAGGGGTAAGTAGGCAGCTGTGCGGCCCCAACCTTGGGGCCACTACAGGCCTAAGGCTCGCATGGTACGGGCCTAAGACCATGGTGAGTCATGATGAAGGTACGTCAAGCGACGACCTTCGTCGACTGAGGAAGGTAGGTACCATAAAAGGGAAATTTTTCGGGACGAAGAGCAGCGACGACGTACGGTCGAAGGTCGGCACGAAGACACGGGTATATCCCCGTGTCTTCGTGCCGACCTTCGTCGCTGCTCTTCGTTCCGCAAAATATCCCTTTTATGTTGGCTGCCGGTGCAGTGCCGGTGACGGTCAGGTTACGGTCCGTTTACGTGCTGGTATAGTGTGAGGCCCGGTTCACACTTCACGTTTTTGCTGGACGTAGTCTACGTGTATCTTGTCATCAGTGACTCACAGTACGTCACAGTGACGTCACTTCCTGCCGGTGTAATGTGAACACAGGCTCCCCGCAACCACCACATTGCTGGACCAGTGATGATGTCACTGATCTTGAAAGACGCGCGCGTCTCAGCTCACATTATTCGGAGCTCCCAAGTCTTTCTACGTATGGCTGCGGGAGTGGCGGGGCGACGTCACTGTGACCAAGGTAAAGAGACAGAAGGTAACGTCACCTGCCTTTTGCCGCGCTGGGGGAAGTGACGTCAATAAGAATTAAGAGAGCGAGGAGGAGGGTGAGAGTGAAAGAGAAGATGGAGGAGGAGGAGGAGGAGGAGAAGGAGGTAGGGGAAGGGGTAGGAGGAGGAGAAGGTAAGGGAAGGGAGGAGGTATGAACATAAGAACATAAGAACATAAGAAAATAAGGCATGGCCTTGCATGTCAGGTGGGAAATTAACTTTAATTGCTTGTCCCGCTAAGTGGCAACAGCGGCACAAGCAAAGGGTCTCGTCCCAGCTTGTGTAGTAGCTGATCAAGGTAAAGAATATGGGTGGCTTGCGGGATGGGAGAGAGAAAGAGAGAGAGAGATATGGTGGGAGGTGTCAGGCGTGTCAGGTGTCGGGTCGGCGGTGAGGCCATAAAATATTTGAACGGTGGCGCCGTTGGCGCGATACTAATTAGAGAGAACTGCAACTCCGAAATGCCAGTGGTCGCTGGTAGTTTTAACTCACAATTTGGTGAAAAGTTGGTCAACTTGAAAGAAAAATATGGGCTTATTCCACTGTACTTAAAACACACAAGTATAATATTAAGAACGATTTTCTTCTATATGTATATTGTATAGAAGCCTGATTCTGTAAAACATTGTATATAACCAAATAACCAAGTAGGTTATAGTTGAGGAGGCGAGGTAAATGCTACTCTATGATATTATATAGTCAATAACGAATGTTTAGAAGTTATCTATACCTAGGCAGTCATATTTTCCTGTTATTATTGTGTATCAATCAGATAGAAAGCCTAGAAGTGCAATGAGTCGACGCGTGAAGTGGCAATGTTTTGATTCAATCTCCCGCCACAATCTCCCCACCCACCACTCCCCGCCGCGGCACGTCGCCTCCACAATTATAACCTACATTGTCGCAGCAACAAGCCGATTTCGGCATTCTTTATTCTTCGTTTTTCAAGGCATGATTGCAGCTTCCACATTGTCTTAAACAGTTGACATNAAACGTTATAACTTGCTGCTCTCTACGTATTCTAACTACACGTAGATGTTCTAAGCTCTACTATAAAGAAAAAAAACAGAATATCTTCTTTGGTTGAAAAGATGGCATTTTGAAAGTACAAAAACTTTAACAGCGTTTTTCTCCGTGTTCTATCTGTGGCGCTTGCCTGGTTTTCCCTCTCGCGGCCTCCTGTGTTTGTTGTTGCATGTATTACCAAATAAAATCTATGATGAAAGTTGATCTTTTCGATGGCACATCAATTTCATGGGCGGCACAATCCACTGTTATGCACATTGTTAGGGATGGACATTTAATAGTCAGGAGCTACTGAGTGCCAGGGCCCATACTTATAAGATTTAGGATTCGTCTTAGACTCGCTCGAGTCTTAAATATGGCGGCCGGCGTCCTAAATCATTTCGAGCGCATCCTAAATCGCTAAGACTCGTCCTAATTTCGAGGTTTGGCTAGGACAGGGTGTGAGGTGTCCTAGCGAGCAGGGCGGCGGCTAAGACTCGTCCTAAGGACGTAAACATGGAGTGCTCCACCCACTCCTGAGAACTTTTCGTGATAGGATAGATGTCCTACTGAACGAACTTGTTGATACATAACTAATCAAGCGATACCGCTTGGACCGAGAAGGGATTATATATGTGACAGACTAGTGGGAGATGTAATATAAAGCAACACTAAAAAATACGGCCATCAGTGCATGACAAGTCACGAGTGTGTTATTATTCACTCTTTGAGGTAGTCATGTTCCTCCTGCCTTGATATCATGTATCGTGATACAGATTGAAGTGCATCCCCACCAAACTGTTGATGAAGAATGGTATCATGTTGAGAATAAAAGCGATTTAGAGTAGGCTCGCTATAAATAAAAAAATTAAAAATTGAATAAGTCGTGATTTATTAAGCCATGGAACAATATCCATATAACTCTATTTCTCTTCCCACTGCCGTAGTCTTGATAATTTTCTTATTTGTTCTTGATATCATCTGTTAATATACCAAACCCCACCTCTAACCTAACTTAACAGTTTTTGGTTGAAAGAACTAGATTCTAGGTAGTATATGTATCAGCATTATTATTCAATTGCGCCATGGGAAGGAAATTGGGTTTAAAAGACCCAGAATGAAGAAATCTACACTATGAAACAGGTTAGAATTGTCAGGCTCGAGGATGACCTAAACCAAACGGTAAATATTCCGCAGGAGTTGGCGGTGTGTTGGCGGGTGGCCAACCACCCGGACAATCGCGCACCATCAAATTTGTTTTTTTTAACCTAAATAACTCAACATAACCTAATCCAAATCTACCCTAAGCTTAACATAACCTAAACCAAACCTTAACATAACCTAAATCTAACCTAACCTAACTCAGCAATTTGGTAATAATGGACGATGACTTTGCGGTCGTTTTCAGACACCGACTATTTTTTCCTGGTCTTCAATAGGTGCATTTTCTAATGGAGATAGTTTTATTTTGCGCAAGCCCAAAGTTAAAAAAAAAAAAAATCATCACCGAATTTTATGGTACCGTTTCCATTAAAACACTGTATCTCCATCAGAAAAAAGCACTTAAAATTTGGGCCGGGAGAAATTAGTCAGGGTCTTATAGGTTTTAATGAAACCTAACCTAACCTTTTAGGTTTTAATGAAACCCAAACTAACCTGGAAAATCTTAAAAACAAGGTCTCCACGCTAAGCTGACACAAATGTTGGCTCTACGTATTATACTTACTGTCTTTAAGACATCTGTTTATATTTTAATGAGTGCCGATCCTTACTTTGTCTACATGGCCGATATTAAATTTCAGCGATCCATAATGTTATATTATTTAGTTTTGGTTGCGGGTCCCAGAAGATGCCAGTAGAAGATGCTCGTAGCCGAAACGCCGTGTGACGAACGCGCATATTTTTGCCACCACTACGGGCATCTTTTGGTAGCAAAATACCAAAAGATGCCGGAAAAAGTGTCTGTGTGACACGGCCTTTAGGTTAGGTTAGGGCAGGTCAGGTTAGGTTAGGTTAGGTTAGGTTACGTTAGGTTAGGTTAGTGCACAGCACAAGGGGCTCGAAGAGGGGTGCTAGGTTAGGTCTGTAGAGTTTGTCATCTTTAGAATAGAGGCTCAATCTCCTATCTTCTTCTTATGGCCAACAAGCTTGGGGACATGGTGGAAACCTGGGTTTTTGGGTGGGGGAGCACACACATAAGGGAAATATGGCCCCCCCAAAAAAAATCCTTAAACTAGGAAAATTTTCCTAGTTCATGGACTTTATCGGGGAAATATTTCCCTTATATGTGTGCTCCCCCACAAAAGGAGCACACTCATAAGGGAAATATGACTCCCCACAAAAAAATCAATAAACTAGGGAAAATTCCCTAGTACATAGACTTAATCGGGGTAATATTTCCGCGATAAAGTTCATGAACTAGGGAATATCCCTAGTTTAGGGATTTTTTTGGGGGGCCATATTTCCCTTATGTGTGTGCTCCCCCACCCAAAAACTCCGGTTTCCCACCATGTCCCCAAGCTTGTTGGCTATAAGAAGAAGATAGAGGGTGGAGCCTTTGTTCTTAAGATTTACCCCTAACCTTAACCATAAAGTATATCTAACCTAACATTATAGGTTTCATTAAAACCTATAAGACTCTGACAAATCTTTCCCGGCCAAGTTTTAGTGCTTTTTCTGATGGAGATAGTGTTTTTAATGGAAATGGTACCATAATATTTGGTGATAATTTTTGTTTTGTTTTTAAACTGGGCTTGCGCAAAATAAAACTATCTCCGGTAATAATGGGCGAGAGTTTCGCGGTCGTTTACAGAGACACCGACTATTTTTTCTTGGCCTACAATAGGTGCTTGCTCTAATGGAGATAGTTTTATTTTGCGCAAAAAAAAAAAAAAAAAAAAAAAAAAAAAAAAAAATATATACTTAACCTAACCTTATAGGTTTTAATGAAACCTAACCTAACTGTAAGGGTTTTAATGAAACCTAACCTAACCATATAGGTTTTAATGAAACCTAACCTAACCTTAACCACAAAGTATACATTTTTTTAATCTTTTTTTTATGGGTTTGCGCAAAATAAAACTTCATTAGAACAAGGAACGGTAAAACTTTGGAAGAAGTCCTTCACCCCTATCTTTTTTTTCTTCCCCCTATAGCCAACAAGCCTGGGGAACTGGCGGGAATACGGGGTTTTTGGGTGGGGGAAGCAAATATAAGTGATTTATGGCTCCCCCAAAAATCATCAAAGTCACTATATGTAAAAATCTAACCTAACCTAACCTTAACCACAAAGTATACCTAACCTAACCTAACCTAACCTTAACCACAAAGTATACCTAACCTAACCTAACCTAACCTTAACCACAAAGTATACCTAACCTAACCTAACCTTAACCACAAAGTATACCTAACCTAACCTAACCTTAACCACAAAGTATACCTAACCGAACCTAACTTAACTTACCACAAGTATACCTAACCTAACCTTAACCACAAAGTATACCTAACCTTAACCACAAAGTATACCTAACCTAACCTAACCTTAACCACAAAGTATACCTAACCTAACCTAACCTTAACCACAAAGTATACCTAACCTAACCTAACCTAACCTTAACCACAAAGTATTCCTAACCTAACCTAACCTAACTGGACTTAGAATTTTTTGAGGCACCTCATATTTCATAGCGGCCGTGTGGGTTAACCAAGGCTGAGCGCACGCTGGAACCTTTACAGATGTGAAGTACAATAAGCATACAATACAGTGCGGTAGTTCATTTCAGTCAAAGCCGGAAGGAGGAGCTCCAAAGTATTTCCCAAGCACCTATTGTAGGCCAAGAAAAAATAGTCGGTGTCTCTGAAAACGACCGCGAAACTCTCGTCCATTATAACCCTATCTCCATTAGAAAAAGAACCTATTGTAGGCCAGGAAAAAATAGACGGTGTCTTTGAAAACGACCGCGAAGTCCTCGTCCATTATAACCGGCAGTCCTTGACGTATCTCTTCGCCGATCATCTCGGCATGGAAAATTCCCCTCGCAGGACATAGGACATTTTTCCTTGCTTGAAAGAGCTGGCCAAGGATGAAAGTCTTGTCCTGAAAAATATTATTTTTCTCGTCGATAGAGCGAAGACAATGTCAATGCTTGTGTCTTTTGAACGGAACGTTGCATATCTGGTACAATTATTCTTATAGATGAATTCATTCGTTGTAGTCTTCAGCAATTATCATAGAAATATTAATCTTGTGTTTTTTGATATTTTTATACCTTTCTGATGACTCTTAGTAGTGATATTTCATGAAATCCAAATTGGACTCTTGCTAATTGTAGCGCTCAGCGCTTCGTCCTAAGCCGCCGTCTTAGGACGCGTCTTAGACTTTCCTCGAACCTTAGGACGCAAGGTTAGGACGAATCCTAGGACGAATCCTAAATCTTTATAAGTATGGGCCCAGGCCGGGAATGTCGCGGGGGAACAACGGTCATTATTAGAGATCGGATTTTTATTTTTTATTTTGGCCATTTGAGTTTTTTTTTTAATATGTATTTTCACCAAAATATGTGATAGAAAAACATTAAAATATGTGGTTTTACTCAGTGCTTTATTTCCGTGAAAAATGCAGGAAAACAAAATCCGAAATGAGAAAACAAAATCAGACAGCTGGGCCCATACTTATAGAGATTTAGTATTCGTCCTAACCCTTACGTCCTAAACATCTCACGGTTTAAACATCTCACGGCCTAAAGGTTCCTGCGCCCTAAACATCTTACGGCCTAAAGTTGTGACAGACTAACTGAATCACGACCGAAAGAAATACGGCCTAATAGACCCGAACTTACCTAACCTAACCTGCCAGCGGCTGGCGCGTAATTAAAATATATTTAAGAAATTCATACCTCAGGAACGAGTTGTTTCCGATGAAATTGCAATACAGTACACCAGTGTTTTGTATATGCAGAAGGCACTTCATATAACACATAGGTGTCCTTCGTAGTGAGTATGGTGTTTTTCTTAGATAATACCAAATTGTTTATTTTTCATTATTTTCCGCAAGTGAATTACAACTGCATAAAATACTGAACATAAAATAAAAGAGAAAAATTTACTGATAAGGCATGTCGAGCCACCCTGCACTTGCGGAATATTAAACTGTTTTTCTTAGGTAATGGTTTGTGCCATTTTATTGAAATGTGATTTTCGAAGAAAGTTAAGTTATGTAACTGAGACCCATGCAAGAAAAAAAAATACAGCAGCCACATTTTACTGTCACACAACGTCCCTAACCTTTGGTAAATGTTTCTCATCGAACACAACTACATATTTTATCTGATAAGAATTGTTGCTTGGCAATGCTTCAAACCTTAATTAATTTAGTGCCTCATTTAAATGTTACCAATTAATATTGCTCATAAATCTTTCCAGATGGTGATAAACCAGATTCTCCCCTCTCAGAACTGGACGACTTATAGCGCGTTTTCGCGACGTTCACCGCCCTTGTCCATCCAGTCCAGGGGGGAGATGCTGAGAAGTGCCATAGAGGTAAGGCGAAAAGAGCGCCTTACCCGTCTTCAGGCGCTTTTGTAACGGCCCTGCTAAGGCACCGACTCAAGTCTATGTACAGTCGATATTTCAGGCGCTTTTTTCCCTGCCTTACAGCTCCAAAGCCTATGGCGTGGGCGTGGTCCGAGAATCCTACTAGCCAATCACGTTGCCTATCTGAGCGCTGTTTAGGCAGCTTCGACCAATCGCAAGGTTTGAACACTTCTTTGCTGAAACAAGAAATTTTGTCCCTCCCTCCCTCCCTCACCAAGCACTTATGGCAAGGATGCACCGCTTTCCCCCGCCAAAAGCAGTTTCATCACAAGTTTGAAGTTCAACGCAGGTTTTGACCACTTATATATTTCTGCATTGGGACGTGCCATACACCATGATAATCGTTAAGGTGTACTGATTCCGGGTGAAAACACAGTGAGTGAAAATTTAATGCAAACAAAATTCCAGGAATAAGGAGATGATGAATAAAAAAAGGTGAAAAAAAAGTTTATACACTATTTCATTTTGCTCTAATTATCTTATTATAGGTATAGTTTACTGCAATTTTTATACATTCATGATATGCACTAATGTCTCGTGAAGATGATGGTATGTTCAGCTGTCCTAAATATCATCTGGTAGTATGATAATACCGTATAATAGTACAACATTTTAGTGCGGGCGAAGCACCTGCCGCCCGCCGCCCGCCGCCCGCCTCTAACCAACACACAACACAACATTTCTTATCACCAGCATTTAACACCCTATAGTGCCGCATTTAGTCTTCCACGATCGATTCATACACACCTTGTGTTATGCCATAATTACAAACTAACTAGGGGTCAAGGCAAACAGAAACACAAAGTGATCCAGGTTTAACAAAGTTATTTAATTTGTTATAATAGTCACATTAACTAGACCATCATAACCACCCCACTACTAAGAGTGCACTTTAAATTCTACCCAGCATGAATACATAGTAACACAGTTAATAAAAACTACAGTTGNGTACCAAACGGTTGTGACTCTTTCTGCAGTACATGAAAGCATGTGCCAAATTCTGAAGGATGTGAAGGGCTGTGAAGAATATTCAGTTCGAAAGTTGAAGGCTAACTTAAAAAGACACTTTGGAGATAGGGTAACATTCATTGCTGAACCTGGTAAATCTGACTTCTTGTGTTCGAGTGAGGTAACACTTGGGGAAGCCCTTAAGAAGGCAGCTGAACTTCATCAGCATGTGAGCGATGAAGGTGATTTTGAACTTGAGACCGGAGGTGATGATCAAGAGGACAGTTCAGTAATACTGCATAAAGCAGCCGCTATTATTCGCAACTTAACCTCGGAAATAACATTTCAAACTGAACATTATGCTCCTAGTGGAGATTTTGATAGGGAAAAGTGTAAATCATTTGTCCCAAGTAGATTGTATGATTTTGTCTCATGGTGTACATGTAAGAGTGATTTTGATAATGCCATGTGTTCTGATAATAGGGTAAGCGTGAAGGTTCTCGGTATTTGTAACAATTTGATTGCTCTCAGGGGTAAAATCCAGGGCCCATACTTATAAAGATTTAGGATTCGTCTTAGACTCGCTCGAGTCTTAAATATGGCGGCCGGCGTCCTAAATCATTTCGAGCGCATCCTAAATCGCTAAGACTCGTCCTAATTTCGAGGTTTGGCTAGGACAGGGTGTGAGGTGTCCTAGCGAGCAGGGCGGCGGCTAAGACTCGTCCTAAGGACGTAAACATGGAGTGCTCCACCCACTCCTGAGAACTTTTCGTGATAGGATAGATGTACTGGACGAACTTGTTGATACATAACTAATCAAGCGATACCGCTTGGACCGAGAAGGGATTATATATGTGACAGACTAGTGGGAGATGTAATATAAAGCAACACTAAAAAATACGGCCATCAGTGCATGACAAGTCACGAGTGTGTTATTATTCACTCTTTGAGGTAGTCATGTTCCTCCTGCCTTGATATCATGTATCGTGATACAGATTGAAGTGCATCTTCACCAAACTGTTGATGAAGAATGGTATCATGTTGAGAATAAAAGCGATTTAGAGTAGGCTCACTATAAATAAAATTTTAAAAATTGAATAAGTCGTGATTTATTAAGCCATGGAACAATATCCATATAACTCTATTTCTCTTCCCACTGCCGTAGTCTTGATAATTTTCTTATTTGTTCTTGATATCATCTGTTAATATACCAAACCCCACCTCTAACCTAACTTAACAGTTTTTGGTTGAAAGAACTAGATTCTAGGTAGTAGGCCTATATGTATCAGCATTATTATTCAATTGCGCCATGGGAAGGAAATTGGGTTTAAAAGACCCAGAATGAAGAAATCTACACTATGAAACAGGTTAGAATTGTCAGGCTCGAGGATGACCTAAACCAAACGGTAAATATTCCGCAGGAGTTGGCGGTGTGTTGGCGGGTGGCCAACCACCCGGACAATCGCGCACCATCAAATTTGTTTTTTTTAACCTAAATAACTCAACATAACCTAATCCAAATCTACCCTAAGCTTAACATAACCTAAACCAAACCTTAACATAACCTAAATCTAACCTAACCTAACTCAGCAATTTGGTAATAATGGACGATGACTTTGCGGTCGTTTTCAGACACCGACTATTTTTTCCTGGTCTTCAATAGGTGCATTTTCTAATGGAGATAGTTTTATTTTGCGCAAGCCCAAAGTAAAAAAAAAAAAAAATCATCACCGAATTTTATGGTACCGTTTCCATTAAAACACTGTATCTCCATCAGAAAAAGCACTTAAAACTTGTCCGGGAGAAATTAGTCAGGGTCTTATAGGTTTTAATGAAACCTAACCTAACCTTTTAGGTTTTAATGAAACCCAAACTAACCTGGAAAATCTTAAAAACAAGGTCTCCACGCTAAGCTGACACAAATGTTGGCTCTACGTATTATACTTACTGTCTTTAAGACATCTGTTTATATTTTAATGAGTGCCGATCCTTACTTTGTCTACATGGCCGATATTAAATTTCAGCGATCCATAATGTTATATTATTTAGTTTTGGTTGCGGGTCCCAGAAGATGCTTGTAGCCGAAACGCCGTGTGACGAACGCGCATATTTTTGCCACCACTACGGGCATCTTTTGGTAGCAAAATACCAAAAGATGCCGGAAAAAGTGTCTGTGTGACACGGCCTTTAGGTTAGGTTAGGGCAGGTCAGGTTAGGTTAGGTTAGGTTAGGTTACATTAGGTTAGGTTAGTGCACAGCACAAGGGGCTCGAAGAGGGGTGCTAGGTTAGGTCTGTAGAGTTTGTCATCTTTAGAATAGAGGCTCAATCTCCTATCTTCTTCTTATGGCCGACAAGCTTGGGGACATGGTGGAAACCTGGGTTTTTGGGTGGGGGAGCACACACATAAGGGAAATATGGCCCCCCCAAAAAAAAAATCCTTAAACTAGGAAAATTTTCCTAGTTCATGGACTTTATCGGGGAAATATTTCCCTTATATGTGTGCTCCCCCACAAAAGGAGCACACTCATAAGGAAAATATGACTCCCCACAAAAAAATCCCTAAACTAGGGAAAATTCCCTAGTACATAGACTTAATCGGGGTAATATTTCCCCGATAAAGTTCATGAACTAGGGAATATCCCTAGTTTAGGGATTTTTTTTGGGGGGGCCATATTTCCCTTATGTGTGTGCTCCCCCACCCAAAAACTCCGGTTTCCCACCATGTCCCCAAGCTTGTTGGCTATAAGAAGAAGATAGAGGGTGGAGCCTTTGTTCTTAAGATTTACCCCTAACCTTAACCACAAAGTATATCTAACCTAACATTATAGGTTTCATTAAAACCTATAAGACTCTGACAAATCTTTCCCGGCCAAGTTTTAGTGCTTTTTCTGATGGAGATAGTGTTTTTAATGGAATTGGTACCATAATATTCGGTGATAATTTTTGTTTTGTTTTTAAACTGGGCTTGCGCAAAATAAAACTCTCCGGTAATAATGGGCGAGAGTTTCGCGGTCGTTTACAGAGACACCGACTATTTTTTCTTGGCCTACAATAGGTGCTTGCTCTAATGGAGATAGTTTTATTTTGTGCAAAAAAAAAAAAAAAAAAATGAAAAAAAATGAAAAAAAAATAAACTTAACCTAACTTTATAGGTTTTAATGAAACCTAACCTAACTGTAAGGGTTTTAATGAAACCTAACCTAACCATATAGGTTTTAATGAAACCTAACCTAACCTTAACCACAAAGTATACATTTTTTTAATCTTTTTTTTATGGGTTTGCGCAAAATAAAACTTCATTAGAACAAGGAACGGTAAAACTTTGATAGAAGTCCTTCACCCCTATCTTTTTTTTCTTCCCCCTATAGCCAACAAGCCTGGGGAACTGGCGGGAATACGGGGTTTTTGGGTGGGGGAAGCAAATATAAGTGATTTATGGCTCCCAAAAAAAATCATCAAAGTCACTATATGTAAAAATCTAACCTAACCTAACCTTAACCACAAAGTATACCTAACCTAACCTAACCTTAACCACAAAGTATACCTAACCTAACCTAACCTTAACCACAAAGTATACCTAACCTAACCTAACCTTAACCACAAAGTATACCTAACCGAACCTAACTTAACCTTAACCACAAAGTATACCTAACCTAACCTTAACCACAAAGTATACCTAACCTTAACCACAAAGTATACCTAACCTAACCTTAACCACAAAGTATACCTAACCTAACCTAACCTTAACCACAAAGTATACCTAACCTAACCTAACCTTAACCACAAAGTATACCTAACCTAACCTTAACCACAAAGTATTCCTAACCTAACCTAACCTAACTGGACTTAGAATTTTTTGAGGCACCTCATATTTCATAGCGGCCGTGTGGGTTAACCAAGGCTGAGCGCACGCTGGAACCTTTACAGATGTGAAGTACAATAAGCATACAATACAGTGCGGTAGTTCATTTCAGTCAAAGCCGGAAGGAGGAGCTCCAAAGTATTTCCCAAGCACCTATTGTAGGCCAAGAAAAAATAGTCGGTGTCTCTGAAAACGACCGCGAAACTCTCGTCCATTATAACCCTATCTCCATTAGAAAAAGAACCTATTGTAGGCCAGGAAAAAATAGTCGGTGTCTTTGAAAACGACCGCGAAGTCCTCGTCCATTATAACCGGCAGTCCTTGACGTATCTCTTCGCCGATCATCTCGGCATGGAAAATTCCCCTCGCAGGACATAGGACATTTTTCCTTGCTTGAAAGAGCTGGCCAAGGATGAAAATCTTGTCCTGAAAAATATTATTTTTCTCGTCGATAGAGCGAAGACAATGTCAATGTTTGTGTCTTTTGAACGGAACGTTGCATATCTGGTACAATTATTCTTATAGATGAATTCATTCGTTGTAGTCTTCAGCAATTATCATAGAAATATTAATCTTGTGTTTTTTGATATTTTTATACCTTTCTGATGACTCTTAGTAGTGATATTTCATGAAATCCAAATTGGACTCCTGCTAAATGTAGCGCTCAGCGCTTCGTCCTAAGCCGCCGTCCTAGGACGCGTCTTAGACTTTCCTCGAACCTTAGGATGCAGGGTTAGGACGAATCCTAGGACGAATCCTAAATCTTTATAAGTATGGGCCCAGACCCCTATCACATTTGGCCTCGGCATTCAGATGCATCATGACTATGGAAGCAAAGAATTAATTTATATTCTTAGCTCATTAGGGCACTGCATTAACTATGATGCTGTATGATGCTGCTGTGAGGAATTCATCACGTCTTTTGCTCTTGATCAATTAGAGTCAGGACAAGGTCATTCAGATCTTGTGCACATTCCACAAGGCATTTCTGCAGTCTGGGTCTGTTGTAGACGCTGCTATTGACAATTTTGATAGCAATGAAGATACCATTAATGGGAAAGGTGCCACACATGCGATGGCCATGGTATTATACCAGAGGAATGCCAGTAGTAGCACACCCTGCGACATGCCTCCAATACCCAAGACACAACAGAAATCTCTTGATGTTGCGCAATATGAAGAGGAAGACATAAAAAGATACAGCAAACCACACAAAAAGCCAGAGCCCCCCAAAAAGCTCCATTCTGAGGGTGCAATCACTGGTTGTTCTAGGCAAGTTATAACAAGAGACCTGTTATGGTTAATTGCTCGTGCGGAAGCAAGTGAGAAGTCAAACATTCCTGCTTGGAGTGGGTTCAATTGTCTTGTTTCTACCACTGAGGTTCCTGTTGCAGTAATTAGATACTTACCATTCATCAACGCAAATCCATCAGATTACTCCACTATATACACAACATTGTTGAAACTTGCTTCTATTGCCAAAGCTTTGGGACAACAGCGAATTTTGGTAACAGCTGATCTTGCTATTTACAGCAAAGCCCAGCAGATCTTGTGGACACGACCAGATCCCATAGCTGACACGATTACAATGCGGCTAGGTGGAATGCACCTGACAATGGCATTCATAGCTAGTATAGGCAAACTTTTTAGTGATGGAGGCTTGTACAACCTTCTAACAGGCAGCAATGTCTATGCTCCCACCACAGTGACCCAAATGCTTCTGGGTAAACAATACTCCCGTGGTATACGTCTAGTTCATGAAGTCATGTCTCAACTATTTCTGAGGTCTGCAGAGTTATTTGCAAATGAACATCATCTACCTTGGTTTAGTGAGGATATTCTACGTTTGGTGATTGAACTGGAGGACAGCTTCAGGCTCAAGGATCGGAATGCTTGTACTGCTATATGCCGGGAAGCAGAGTCAAAGATTTCTTCAGCTGTGTTAGAAATGATCCAGGCATTCCGTAAAGCTGGAAGGGAGCAGTCCTCAACCTTTTGCTACTGGGACACGTTTCTTGAGACAGCAGATATTCTCTTGAGAGTAATCCGAGCAGATAGAGAAGCAGACCTGTCAATGCATCTTGATGCTGTGATGAAGGCCATACCCTACTTCTTTCTTGCTGGTAGAGTCAACTATGCAAGATACACATCAGCGTATGTAGCAGAAGTAAAGGAGCTGCAGACCAAAGACCCAACTATGTTTAATCACATGAAAAGTGGAGGATTTGTTGTGAAGAGGGCCAAAGAAAAAACCTTCAATTGTGTTCCAACTGATCAGGCATTGGAGCAAACCATCAACCGGGAGACGAAGACCCAAGGAAGAGTTATTGGTTACACCCGCAGGAAGGGAGCTCTGCTGAGATGGCTTCTAACCAGGCATGTAACGGGGGAATACTCCGAGTCGTTTAAAGACATTTGTGTTAACCATGGGATCAACCTCTTCCATACTGAACTTGGAAATGTGAGGATGGAGCAGGACAGAAAGGATGCATCCAACATCAAGGATTTCATACTAAGTCAATGCCAAGATCCTTTTGACCTGGACAACATTCCCTCGACATTGGTGAACATCACTACTGGTCAGGTAGCAACGCCTGAGGTTGAAAAGTCAATGATGGAAGTCCCACAGAGAGGACAGAAGGCTATGGATGAGTTCATTGCAGAAAGGATCGACCAGGGGTCTTCTGTTAGCTTTTGGGACCCATTGCCTCGATGTTCAGTGCTGACATTTTCAAGCATGAAAAAAGCCCTCACCTACGACAAGGATAGGAAACTTATCATTGACACAGAGATATTATTCAGAAGACTGCTATCAGTTTCAAAGAATCGAGAAGTAGATATGAGATTTGTCCTGAGCTTTGAACTAGCTGCTGTACCGCCATCATTATTTCATGATGATGGTTCCATGCGCAAGACTGCAAAGGCTGAACTGACAAAGAAACTTGAAGAAAAATGTACAGATGTGATAACAGAGCTGCCCGAGATGTCACCCAGTTGTTCATCAATGTACATAATTGATGGCATGGCAATGGTACAATCATTGAATGAGAGCCACTTTAAGACTTTCAACGATTTGGCAGAAATAGTTCAGAAAAGGATAGTACGCCTTCATAGAAATCCTTCTCTTGGCATTACACAGGTCACCATCATCTTCGACCGCTATGATCATGAACATTCCATCAAATCAAATGAAAGAACCCGGAGAGGTGCAACAAATACCACAGTGGCAACTCATGACATCCAAGGCAGCAGACATGTACCAAATTACAGACTGTTCCTGAAGAATTCTGGAAATAAGGCAAGTTTGGCAAACTTCATCTGTCAATACATATGTGCAAGTATAGGCGACAAACTACCCACAGGTTCATCAACTGTTCTGGCCGGAGGCTTTAGTGAGGGGGAGGTTGTGAAACAGGTGACTGAGACAGGAGTGTCAGCATTAGACGAGCTGTTCAGTTCGCAAGAGGAGGCAGATACTCGAATTCTGCTGCATGCTGCCCATCTATCAAATCATTCACGAACCATCATTCGATGTGATGACACTGATGTCCTCATCCTGTTACTACACTACTGGAATAAAAGACTGCTGTCGCCAGAAGTATATATGCATGCCGGGCATTCCCAAAAACTCGTCAGCTCCGAACGCTACATCCCAGTTCATGAAATAGCAGAATCTATTGGTCCAGAAATGTGTGGATGCCTTCCTGCAGTGCATGCCCTTACCGGCTGTGATACAACTTGTGCTATGTACAGAATTGGAAAACGCACAGCCTACACAACACTGTCCAGGAATATTGGCCTCTTGGGAAGTCTGCAGCATTTTCATGAAACAGACACTGAAGCTTCCATTGAATCTGCAAGGCATTTTGTAATACTTATGCATGGAAAGCAGGCTCGAAAATTGGGCAATCAGATACTCTAGATGATTTACGCTTCCTTTGGGCGACCACAACTGACAAACCAGCCGCAATGCTTCCACCAACTGAGGATGTGTTTCAGCAACATGTGCTTCGAGCCAAATACCAGGTTGCAATCTGGTGCACCAGTCACATTGCCGAGCCTGAACTGATGGATCCTGTTGGACACGGATGGAACAGAAATAAAGAAGATGGTGAGCTCCAACCCACCATGTACACAAAAGATTCTGCACCTGTTGCGGTGAGAGACATCACACATTTATACTGTACAGACAATGGTTGCACTAACCCAGGAAAGTGTCCGTGTGCACTAGCATCATTAGAGG
This sequence comes from Chionoecetes opilio, assembly GCA_016584305.1. Classification (NCBI taxonomy): domain Eukaryota; kingdom Metazoa; phylum Arthropoda; class Malacostraca; order Decapoda; family Majidae; genus Chionoecetes; species Chionoecetes opilio. Next base: position 44,638 of record JACEEZ010005990.1, read on the forward strand.
GCATAGATATTTGCAGCTGTACAGGGGAATGTCAGAATCCAAAAAACCAACTTGCTGGGGAGAATGAATCTGAGGTTACTGAGGATTTAGAAACTTAGATATTAATGCTCCTCCCCATCCCAATTGAAATTTTATTAGATTGACTCTTCTTAACTTAAAATTAAAGCAAGTTTCTGATTATAATGGTTGTTACGGAATTTGGTGATGAACCTGAGGTAAAGGATCTCATTGAAATATGAATGCTTGTCAAAATATTGGGTATGGTACTCAATTAAGCCATATAATCCTGTCAATTTGCTATGTTAGTGATTAAAGAGAGGTAAATTGAAGATATTTGAATGTTGTCAGTATGATAAATTGCATTTATTAACTTAGGACATGTTGTATTTAGTTAAAAAAAAAAGGAGCAATCGCTATCTCCGCAATCATTTTCCATTTTCCAGGTTCTTACTTGTTTGGCTTTAAGGGGTTAATAACTGTGTTATACGATGAGGTTGAGGAAGGTGTGAATCTTAATATTAAACTGAGATTTTCCCAGTTGCATATGAATTTGTTTTGTTCTTTACTTTTTACTATTTGTGGCCATTTCATATGCTTTTATTTTGCAATATGGTGAAAAGAACCCCAAAAAAACCAAATTTCATGGAAATTCTGGGGGTTGCATGATGATCCCTTTGATATTAAAAAACATATTAATGAGCAAGTATGCTATCCTAGGGGGACATATAATGGTACTCTAACCTTAAAATGATGATTAAATGTGTGAAGCATCAAGATAAAGTGAAATTCTGGAATTCCAAATTTTTTCTGATGTCATCGCAAACAAGGGGTTAATTTGCTATGTTGGACGCCTTTTGGCGAACTACAACCATGATTTTCACAAAATAGACATCAATACGATTCAAATGAGCCTGGTTTGGCTTTGTTCTAAGAAAGTGCAAGGTATACCTCATTTTCTAGCCTGGAAGCCACTCCACTATTAGTATCTCTGAATATCTCCTTCTCCCACTGATTTACATGTCAGCGTAGTGTCTGTCTGACTCCTCTCCTTCCACTGATTTGCTTATTGGCGTAGAGTCTGTAGCGTCGAATTAGGTATCAGTAACACACAACCATTGTTGAGAGGCTGTTTGACAGCTATGATTCATTGATAAAAAGACACATGAAGGTTGAGGTTGAAGGAATTGGAGGAGAGGAAAGCAATAGAACCAGACAGAGTGTCGGGTCATGTTTTAAAAGAGTGCAGAAAGCAGTTGGTTGAACCAGTATATGATATAATAGAGTGCTCATTAACAACAGGAAAAGTGCCAAGGGAGTGGAAGAGAGCAGATATAGTGCCAATATATAAAAATGGGAAGAAGAATGAACCACTAAATTATAGACCAGTGTCATTAACTAGCACAGTATGCAAGATATGTGAGAAAAAAATACAGAAGCAATGGACGGAATACTTAGAAAATGAAGGTATAATAACAGACCTGGCAGTATGGTTTTAGGAAAAAGAGATCATGTGTGACCAACTTAATAAGCTTTTACTCAAGAGTAATTGATACAACACAAGAAAGATATGGATGGGCAGACTGTATATTTAGATCTTAAAAAGGCATTTGATAAAGTTCCACATGAGACTAGTGTACTTTGGAAATTGGAAAATATAGAAGGAATCACAGGGGTGATCAAAACCTGGATGGAAAGTTATCTGAGAGGAAGAGAATGAGAACAGTAGTGAAGGATGAAAAGTCTGAATGGAGAAACGTATTTAGTGGGGTACCACCAGGGGCGGACTGGGACTTAATTTCGGCCCAGGACTTTTGGTGTTGACCAGCCCACTTGGAGGAAAGGGGGGGTGGGGGGGTTGGAGGGTTGGCGATGAGAACCAACGCAGCTAGGGGGTTTTGAAAAAAAAAAAAAAATTCCTTCTAACTTAACTGAAATCATGGATGTAGAAATGTAAGTATTAACGCCACCAGACGTCTGTGAATCGAAAAGAAACTTTGTCCTGGCGACTTTAGTGTTATCTACGGTAGACATGTCACAACTTTAGTAATTTATAAGAAATAAGAGCCTGAAAGTTGATATATATTTTACACTTTCATATCTATATAATTCAAATTTTGCTAAAGTACTGTCAGGCTCAGCATAACACAAATTAAAATGTTGAAATACGGCTTTGATCCTCAATTCGTTGACAATTCCTCATCATCTGAGGGAGGAGATCTATCAGATATTGATAGATAAAAATAATAATAATATGAAAATCAATGCACACAGTACACACCTCCCACGCCACGGGCACTACAAATCAATAAATAAATAACTGTGTGACAACAACGGCAGACGGCAGTCCAACCACTGTTGCCACAAGGAATTATTATTTGTTGAAATGCGCAGCATATTAGTCCTTATCAATGCCCATAATGCATTTTAAATAAGGTATCGTCCTAGTGTGTGCATTGACATGCAGAGCATACACAGTACCCTCCCGAGTTTCACGCTATCCAAGTTTCGCGCTGATCCCGAATTCTTACCATCCCGACTTTCACACGCATTATCTCCCCGAGTTTCGCGCTGCTTCGTACACATACGGACAACGTCTTCCTACCGTTGGCGTCACGTGCGCTGCCTTAGACCAGGTTGCCAGACCTGCCTCTCGAATAGCCATACGGCTTATAAGACGCTGCATCTTGGAAGATGCATCCTGATTTTTCAAAGAATTTTCTAAAAAAATATAAATAATAAAAAAAATTCTACCGGTAGGCGGTAGTAAAATCTACCGATTTTCTCGGTAGGCTTCTTCTTCTTGTGACCTCTACCACTTAGTATCACGTCGTAGGTCCTGTCCTCTCCTCTCCTCTAGTGTTGGCCGAAGCCACCACCCCCGGAGGTGGATCACAAACCCCCGGCTAACACCCGGTATCCATTCACTGCTGGGTGGACAGGGGCTCGGGTATCTATAAGGAAACACCGATCTCTTTCCGCTCCGCCCGGGGATCGAACCCGGGACTTCTCGGTTGTGAGCCGAGCGTGCTACCCCTACACTTACGGAGTAACAAAAGAGTTTCCCCGGCAGGATTTGAACTCAGGACATTGAGTTCACCACTCCAAGACGCTAACCACTCGGCCACCATCTCTCCCGGCGGTGGTCCGAAGTGTCTTTCTGTTGCTCTGTTCCCATGTTCTATGGCGTATCATACAACTTTTAGCTTGTAAGCGATAGTATTAGTAAATCGTTTTGAATTAATTAGCCATGGGTGATAATTTCCAGGACTGAATAGAGCTTGTGATATGTGTGACAGCCTGGTGGTAAATGATACATCAACACTAGCAGACGATAGATGGCGCTGTTGGCGGCAATCTGCCGAGATTCAAAGGTGGAACGTAAACATCACAGCGTGAGGACAGATTATTTTGACTTGAATATCTTATGCTATTTGAAATGCTTGTAACAGGTAAGTACTGAGGTACTGAGGAAGTACTACAACATTCGTCTTGGAAGACGCATGAGTATTTTTCAGGGTATTTTTTTGGGGGAAAAGTGCGTCTTATAAGCCGTAAAATACGGTAACACCTTGTACCGGGAAAAAATAAGCATTTTTTCAGTGTTTTCAATACCCCGAGTTTCGCGATCCTCGAGTTTAGCGCTATGCCTTCGGAAGAATGCAAGCGCGAAACTAGGGAGGGTACTGTACTCCCGTTATCGTATATAAAACACAAGAAGTCTGAAAACAACAACTTAGACGACTCTATTGAGAATCTTGAAAGTTAACTCGTGTCGACTGTACGAGTGTACGCGTACGATACTCGTTAGTTGTTGATCTCTCCGATCTCTCGTCAGTCGTCACCTTTTTCCCTCTCTCACCTGAGTGACTCTCTCTCTCTTTATTTTGGGTTTTACATTTTTCTTCAGATATTTCATTTTCCCCTCCTTCATTTTTTTTATTCATTTTTCTTTTTTATATATATTTTTTTTATTCCCTTTTTTTTTTCCCCCCCTCAGACCGGCCCACACGACCCAGCGGCCAAGGGGAAAATGTCCCGTTTTGTCCCTATGGCCAGTCTCCCCCGTTTTTGGGTTAGGCCGCACTTAGAAAAATGCCGTTCAATTCTGGTCGCCTTGTTTCGTAAAAGAGGAAGCCAAATTAGAATCAGTTCAAAAAAGAGCAACCAAACTGATTCCAACTGCAAATTCATCTTATGAAGAGAGGCTGCAAAAACTTAATATGTTTTCCTTAAAGGATCGTAGAATCCGTGGGGACTTATTACAAACTTTTAAGATCCTTAAAGGATTTGATATAATTAATCAAGAGAATCTATTCGAGCTTTCTCCTCAAGTGACAACAAGAAACAATGATTGTTGTCAACGTTTCATCACAGATCTCCGTAAAAATTATTTCCAATTTTAGAGTTTGTAAATCATGGGGAAAAAATTACCAACTAATGTTGTCGAAGCCAGCACAATAACTACATTTAAAAACAGACTAGATGCGTACCGTAAAGTAAATGGGTTTTGATAATGCCCTGCAAATTTTATATTTATTTCCCCCGGATCGATTAGTGTTAGTGGTAGTTGTAGTTTAGCATACTTCATATCCTCTCATTCTTCACTACGAAACTTCCATGTTCCTATCTTTTTTAGGGACATGGTATCCTTTTCCAACTGTCCTCTTACATGTAGTTGATAGTTAGAAGTATGTAGTTCAGCAGATACCCTAGTTATGGACTAGTAGGTCTCCTGGTATCTGTTATTCCTATGTATTCCACAGACCAGGCATTCCTTCGGGATTATCACTCACAAATTACTTATCTTCTGTCCCTCCGCTTCTCTCTCTCTCTCTCTGTAGAGTTGTGAGCATTCGGTCAGCGGTTTCGAGTCCACCAAATTCGTCCTGGCGCTTTGTATAGTCAATAACCTTGTAGTTGGTACTTGCAAAGTGTCTAGATAGGATCAAAATATCCCCATCTTTCTTATCTCTCTCTCTCTACTTTACTTACCACACACATACATACTGCCATGCAGGATACAGTAGTGACAATGTCTATTGAGGGAGTGTTGTAGAAACTGTAGATAGAGCAAGAGGGAGGAAGAAGATAGAGAGGAGAGGAAGGAGAGGGAGAAGAGGAAGAGGAAAACAAAAGGGTAAGATGAGGATGAAGAGAGAAATGAGATGAAAGATAGAAAAGAGAGAGAGAGAGAGAGAGAGAAAAGAGAGAGAGAGAGAGAGAGAGGGGGAGAGAGAGAGAGAGAGAGGAGAGAGAGAGAGAGAGAGAGGGGAGAGAGAGAGAGAGAAGAGAGAGAGAGAGTTTGTGTGTATTTACCTACAGTACCAAACTGAACTACTAGTTGTATTTACAGGCCTGAGCTACACTCGTGTGGGCCCGTCTACATTTATCCAGTCTTTCTTTCACATTTCTTTTGGTGCACATTATGTGTCGATATCACCTCCTCATTTAGTCCATTCCAAACTTCCACATTTCTATGAGGGAAGCTGTACTTCTTTATGTTGTTCAGGTATCTCCCTTTTCCTAGTTGTTTTGTATGTCCTCTTGTGTATCGACCTTCTCTTTGTTTCCGAGTCAGTAGTCTCTCATTGTCTGTTTCTTCCATCTTAGTAATCAGTTTAAAAATCGTTTTTAAGTCTCCTCTTTCTCTTCTCTGCTCAAGTGATGGTAACTTTATTTCCTTCAACCTTTCCTCATAAGAAAGTTCTTCTAGCTCTGGTACCATCTTTGTTGCCATTCTCTGCATCCTCTCCAACTTTTTCACATGCTTCTTTTTATATGGGGATCACACAATCGCAGCATATTCCATTTTTGGTCTGATCATTGTAGTAATTATCTTTCTCATCATATTTGTGTCCATGTAATGAAATGCCACTCTAATATTCTTTAACATCCTGTATGTATCTCCAAATATTTTATCTATATGTTTTTTCTGTTGGGCCGACCTTCGCATGAAAACCGGGCCCTGCGTAGCCTGCCCCAGTCACCGCAGTGACGTTAAGTTTTAGATGTTCGGGGTCCGGCTGGGGGC
>JACEEZ010005991.1:0-5000 GCA_016584305.1 Chionoecetes opilio
GAGTCTCGGATGAACGCTGAGTGCGTGGGGGATCGAGTTGTTCTGTTTGTCCTCTCGTGATTCAGGCCTCTCGTCTCCTCCGGTACACGGGTCGTTGAACCTAAACTTACTGCTGATAGCTGTAGCATTTGTCCTGTGACATACTTAGCTCGAGCTTAGAGAGTGCAAGGTGTTCATGGGTCTCACGGTGAAACATAGCAGGAAAGATATACATATAATTATATATACATTACATATATATATAATTATATGTCTAAGATGTTCCTAAAAACATACTGTTTCTTTTGATGTTAAGTACTACATGCACATATCCTGTATGGAAGTTATAATACGTGTGACACTTGTGTGATAATAGTTGTAATTCACTAGTAATAGTTATGAAAGTTATTATATATGTTAGAAGTAAAAACTGACTGACAATCATCATCATCAACATATATATATATATATATATATGTGTATATATATATATATATATATATATAATATACATATATATATATATATATATATATATATATATATACATATATATATATATATATATATATATATATATATATATATATATATATATATATATATATATATATATATATATATATATATATATATATATATATATATATATATATATTGTGGAAATTATCCATCAACCACCCTCTCATAATTGGTAGAGTGGTGGTTTGTTTCCCCCCCCCCCTAGTGAGGGAGTTAATGTCCGCTCATCATAGGGGTGTGAGTAGGAATGTATATATAATTTAAATGGTAATGGGTATTATTTAAGGTAATTTAAGTAAATGATAAATACTGGAATAGAATAATTGATCATTCCCAGTAATATTAAACATTTGCAACTTAAATAATTGGCACCTTAGTTGTAGCGGCTTCATTGGCTGCCGCCCATTTAGATTCTAGGCCACCTGTAATTATACACGTGGCATAGGTAAGGTGCGGCGATCGCTGCCGCCCACAGGGAGAGATCAATACACTCTAGACATCCGAGGGAATAACATCTATTAAATATACGTGCTTGTCTATAAGTACAAGTACAGTACACTACCAGCTCCCATCGAGTTAATATCTCTTCTCTGATTATAAAGAAGAGATTTGTACATACGTTAATTGTACATATAAGTGATAAACCAATAGGACTGTGTTAAAATACGACACACTGAATATCGCTGCGTCGTCAAGTTACTGGTGTGATAACCACTTGACGCCAACCACAATAACGCCTCCACCTCCACCTTCGTCATTCACGGGCGGCCCTGATCACGCGCTACCACTTCGGATCACAAGGACAGGCAATGTTAATACAAGCCTACAGCCATTTCAACCCACTATCCACCGATAAGTATCCTAGTTAGTTGATTAGCTAGGGTATTGAGTCGGGATGAGATAGACATGGTTTGATTGATTAGGTAAGAAGACCTCATATTAAATATGTTTGTAGCATAAATTTCTACAGCTGGTGCCCCGAGTGAGGAATATTGATGTTCATATGACTCGAAGTGGTCGTTAATTGTGAGGTATAATTATGAGCCTACCACAATTGCTGGTTATGAGAGTGGAGGCGGGGTTTTTCGAAGCGTCAGGAACGACTCAGCTGTTCAACTACCACCTGCCAGGTAGTAGATAGCATTAGAGGTTACGTAGACTAGTTAGTTGTAATAGTAAGTGGTGGTTGGTCATAGACATGGTTATGCGCCTTGTTAGGCCAGCCAACAGCGCTTCCCGCACTTATAATATTATTAATTATCAACTAACAATTATATATAGTAACGTAATCTTGCATTTAATATTTTATTTGAGTTAATTAACTAAATCATGGCGAAATTAGCTAATAATTCATTATCACCTAAGTTAGCAATGCTCACACGAATTTATGATAAATGTGAGGACGCAATTAAGTCAATTCCTATTGATTATATTAATTTAAAGACAGGTCTACCATTGTTAAATGAGCAATGGAATAAATATGAGGAGGCTTACTGCCTATATGAAGTTCAATTAAGACAAGCTGGGGATAAAGAAGTGATTCATCTATGTGTTATCAATCATGAACACGAATGTCAAAGATATCTCGATAAAGTAATTGAATATGAGGGATTACTGGAGTGTGCTCATATTCCATCAACAGCTATAGATAGCTTCTTTAACCCAAAGTTTGCAAGTTATTAAGCAAGAACCCCCCGATAGGGAGATCACGATTATTACGCCTGAAGGTAATCAGCTATATCAGCCACCCTCAGAGTTTAAAGATCCCTCGTTAGTGGGTATTTATCCTGCGCCTGTTACGCAAATCAAACAGCCTGTAATTACGATTCAAACTTCTCAACCTACCAGTAAACCACTTAGACCTACTCAAATAATAGATACAATCCCTACATCCAGGGCTACTTCTAGTGAAGTACGAATAATAAATTGTGTCTTATGTGAGGGGGAACATCCACCCTCCACATGTAATATCTATTCAGATTGTTATACGAGAGTTGAAAGGTTAATGCGCCTTGGTAATTGCCTAACCTGTCTCCGTGGTAAACATGCTTCAAATGCATACCCTATAAACTTAAGAACTTGTAGGAAATGTAAACAATCTATTCATAACATCGCTCTTTGTTCTAACAGTGATAATAACTCAGACCCTACAGTAGTTAAAATGACAGTCACTAATAAGAGTAGTTCAGCAGCTGTTCCTACTGCCGATTTGAATGTGAGCCATAATGGTTATTCAGTCAATGTAAAGACGATGTTTGACAATGGTGCACAAAGATCCTTCATAAGCAGGGAGATAGTTGAATTATTACAACTACCGATAATTTAATAAAGTGAATTTAGCCATATCAGGTTTTCTCGCCAATAATTCACTGGTCAACAAAAAAAAAAAAAAAAGTTCTGGCATGGAATTTAAGAACAGTTTTAGACTAATTTGAGGGTGCTGAATTCAAATCTGATCTTATATTTTCTCTATCACATCACGTTTTTGCGCTATAGGTATATATTCCATTTTCATGAATTTCAAGAAACATTTATCCTTCTATTGAGTAGTGTAGCAAAAGGGCCGGATTATATGGTTTATTTTTAATTCAGTCTCCTAATAAACTGGAGAATATCTTCGTTTTTTTTTAACATGCATAAATTCCCATTCTTTATGATACGAAAGTAAACAAACACATTTCAACTTGCACAGCAATCGTCCGCAGGTAGTGTTTTATTATTGAATTTTACATTGAATTGAGTTATTTATTGTATTTCTCCTGTTGTTTCTTTTTTGTGAAACAATGCCTAAGGTGTAGGTGGTTGGGTAGCAAATTCAAGGAACAACTCAGGTAGCTAACAACTCTTTTTCTTTTATTTGTCCGCAGTTGGTGTTGCTGCTCTAACAATGGCCTCTACATCTCACAGAAGAAAGTGCTCAAATGATCCAAATATATTTAGCTACATCTGTGGAAGCTTTACTTTGAAGACTCAGAGGCGCAACATTACTGACTTTGTTAAGAGCGTGTATTTTGCGTACTTCAAAGTACCACTTGGAGACCAAGACAAGCATTGGGCTCCTCACAAAGTGTGCAAAACCTGTGTTGAGACTTTGAGATCATGGTCTCAAGGAAAGAAGGCTAAACTTAAGTTTGGAGTGCCTATGGTTTGGAGAGAACCAAGCAATCATTTAGATGACTGCTATTTCTGCCTTGTCAATGTAAAAGGTTTCAATAAGAAAAACAAGAAATATTTGCAATACCCAAGTATCCCTTCAGCTATTCGACCAGTTACCCATAGTGAAGAAATACCTGTACCAATATTTACTGAGCTTCAAAAAAATGATGAAACAGATCTCTGCTCACCTGCTCCCACTGATGAAGAAGACACTACAGATATTTTTCAGCCATCTGATGAAGATTGTGACAAACCAATTCTGTTTACTCAGTCTGCTTTGAATGATTTGGTTAGAGATCTTTATCTACCAAAAGAGTCTGCTGAACTGTTGTCTTCAAGACTGCAAGAGAATCGAATGCTGAAACCCGGCACAGGTGTCTCATTTTATCGTAACAGGGAAGCAGAACTGCGTAAGTACTTCCATTCAGATGGCCAGCTTGTCTATTGTACTGATGTAGAAGGGCTACTTCTTTTTATGGGACTGCTAGCATATGATTCAAGGGATTGGAGGCTTTTTATTGACAGTTCCAAAAGAAGTTTGAAATGTGTTCTGTTACACAATGGAAATAAGTATGGCTCTGTACCAATAGGTCATTCTGTAAAACTTAAAGAAGAATATAACAACATCAAGATTGTCCTAGAGAGGTTGCAATATCATGTTCATGGGTGGTTAATTTGTGTCGATTTGAAAATGGTTAACTTTCTTTTAGGTCAGCAAGGAGGGTACACAAAATACCCCTGTTTTCTGTGTTACTGGGACAGTAGAGCTACAGCAGAGCATTGGGTGAAAAAAGAATGGCCTCAGCGACAGAGTTTGGCATCTGGCGATAAGAATGTCATCGTTCCTCCCTTGCACATAAAACTTGGATTGATGAAGCAGTTCGTCAAAGCTCTTGATCACAGTGGAGAATGCTTCAGCTATATATGTTCAACTTTTCCTGGTCTTAGTGAAGAGAAGAAAAAGGCTGGAATATTTGATGGACCTCAAATAAGAACACTAATGAGAGATCCAAATTTTATCACATCAATGAATGAGACAGAAGAAAGAGCTTGGAATGCATTTTGTAATGTGGTGAAGAATTTTCTAGGGAATAAGAAAGCAGACAACTATGAAGAGATTGTGGAAGAGCTACTAATGAGCCTGCGAGATCTTGGATGTAGAATGAGTATCAAGGTTCACTATTTACACAGCCATTTGGACAAGTTTCCGGAGAACCTTGGGGATGTGAGCGAGGAACAAGGGGAGCGTTTTCATCAGGACATTAAAACAATGGAAGAACGGTATCAAGGCCGGTGGGACTCACATATGATGGCGGATTATTGCTGGAGCTTGATGAGAGACA
>JACEEZ010005991.1:15000-44741 GCA_016584305.1 Chionoecetes opilio
GGCTGGTGACTGATGATGAGCTTGATGACGTCATTACTCGTCTTAGCCAGTCAGCGCCTTCCGACGCGTTAACGACCGACCGAGGGAGGCTTTGTAGCTTTCGTCGTAAGGAAAAGAAGTTCGGAGAGATGGTCGTTGCTGGCGCTACTACCTTTGTTGCTGGGTTCCCGCCCTGCTCCGCCAGGCAATCACCACGTCGGTTCCCCCCCATTCTCTGGGCCAATGGAAGGAAAGGACGTGGCGACCCGACCCGTGGGTCGAACCCCCACCGGCGAGGCCCCAGAGGTACAGACGAAGGACCCTTGCCTTGTTCGCTTGCACCAGCGAACAAGGCCCTTCGTAACAATATAATTATTAGGGTGGAGTGAAAATAGGGTCAAAAATAAAATCACAGATTTATTGGATGTAATACCTACCAAAAGTAGCCTTATTAATTTAATTAATTAATTTTAACTTATTAATTATATATATTTTTTATTGAAATAGGAATACATTTTCTGCTCTCTACCATCTGTGTTTTGCCAACCTTTGAAACAAGTGACACAAATCCTTGGCACTCATTGTATTATAGACAGTGGCGTACCGAGGGGAGGGGGGGAGGGGGGGTGGGGGGCATGCGGACATGGACCCTCCCTTTTGCAAGGTATAAATAATTAGAAATATATATATATATATATATATATATATATATATATATTATATATATATATATATATATATATATATATATATATATATATTATATATATATATATATATATAATATATATATATATATATATATATATATATATATATATATATATATATATATATATATATTGTTACGCCCTCGCCCCCACACACACAACCAGGTGACACTGTGAAGGGCTGACAAGACGCAACAAACCGCTGACGTACTTACAAACACGTCTGGGTTCGGTATGTGAGTGAGAGCGAGCTGTATGTCAGCTCGAGAGCGAGCTGTATGTCAGCTCGAGAGCGAGCTGTATGTCAGTATGTTGTGTGTCCACGAGTCTTTCTTTACCCCCTAACTCACAGGCGAAAGAAACACTTGTCACTCCTTTCTTGAGTTTACTTACTGAGGTTCTGATACAATAAACACGGACGGAGTACAGGGAGGCAGAGAAGAGGCAGACAAACACAGCGGTCACTACACTACACGTCCTGTTGTGTAGGTCACACAACATCCACACGTATTATCCACACGAGACAGGTATATCCAAGGGCAGAGGCGATAAACAGTCACACCAGCGACAGATACACAAAGGGAATGCCCGGGGGCGAACGGACTACCCGCAAGTCTTACTGAGGCCGACGTCTTCTCCACACTACCCTCACTCCCCTCAGCTGGCTCTTCCGCCCGCTCTCTTGAGCCCCCTCTCAGTCCACCGCCCTCCCCCGGGGCTCCTTGGTGCCCAAGGCCGACTCGTACACACTCGTACGACTCATACACACGTATGTGCCGACTCGTGCCGACTCGTACACACATACATACACAATGCCTCCCTGCTTACACGCACACAGCCACATCAACCACTACACAATTACCACCACTACCGTAACCACACAAACATGCATAACACTGCCTCCTTCTTTCCAAGGTGATCGACCTCGGTCACCATGACACTACACATTAGCACTTATTACTAAGAAATACAGAAACATAGCAACATATTACTTGTACAATCAGTAATTAAATTTCCTCATGCTCATCCATCACATAGTCCTCCCACCACAGGGGTTGTCGCTTGGCCCGATGTGGTATGTCTTTTCCCTGGGGAGCTGCCGCCCCCACGGTATGACCCACTGCCACAGGCTCTGAGGGCAGGCCCGAACCTGTCTCGTTCAAGGTCACCCGTGACAGATCCTCGCGGCTCCACGCGTCATCTTGTAATTAATTCTTCCACAGGTTCAGGCTCAGGCTCTCCCGGCCGTAACTGCACCACCACCTCGCTCTCCACGTCCTCGCTGTCCTCGACTCCCGCGTCACCCCACGAGTACGTTCCTGGGCCGTGGTAAGCCCAGAGACGATCCGGGTGGACCACTCGGGAACGTCTCTGATCCCCACGACGAATCCTGTAGGTCACGTCAGAGAGAGCCTCCAGTACATCATATGGTCCATCCCAAGGGCTCTGGAGTTTGGGCGAGAATCCCTTCCTCTTCCGGGGGTTGTGCAGCCACACCTGATCACCGACGTTGAATGTGGCCCCACACGAAAGCCCGTCGTAGCGTGTGTTCATGGCGCGCCCTGCCACCCGCATGTTGTCTTGGGCGTGACGATGTGCGTCATCAAGCCTCTCCCTCAGCGCCTGAACATAACCTGGCGCGACAGGAATCATGGATTCCTGAGTTGGGCGCCTCGTGGCCAGGTCCACTGGAAGCATTAATTCCCGGCCAAACATCAGTCGTGCAGGAGTGTAGATGGTCGCTTCGTGCCTGGAAGACCGATAGGCCATCAGCAGTGTTGGCAACTTGACGTCCCAATCTCGCTGGTCCCTGCTGCAATACTTGGCCACCTCGTGCAGCAGCGCCCTGTTGAAGCGCTCCACCATACCATCCGACTGAGGCCTCAGCGGGGTGGTGCGAGTCTTCTTGATCCCCAGCAGCCGGCAACACTCCAGGAAGACCGAGGACTCAAATTCCCGCCCCTGGTCGGAATGAAACTCCTGTGGCACCCCAAAGCGCGTGATAAAGTTCGTCACCAACGCCTCAGCCACAGTCTCAGCCTCGTGGTTGGGGAGCGCGTATGCCTCAGGCCACTTGGTAAAATAGTCCATCATCACACAGATGAATCTATTCCCTTGTGGGGTGATGGAAAGCGGCCCAACTATGTCCACGGCCACTCTCTCCAGAGGCACGCCAGCCTGGTAGAGTTGGAGAGGCGCACGTGTCCTTCTCCCGGGACCATTGCGAGCGCAACACACCTCACAGGCCCGACACTGACGTCAGTTGACCTGACGTCTCCGCAGAGTGAGGTTGTGTATTGGTTGAGCTCTCGGGATTAGAATGGCTACGTCTGTGATGGAGAGTGTTGTGGAGGCGGAGAGAGAAGTGGTGTTGTGTGCTTCTGCTGGGGTTGAGAGTGGTAGTGTGGTAGGAGTGAAGGAGGCTGAGGTTAAAACTAGTGTGGTAGAGGGAGGGAGAAGGGTCGAGGGAGAGTGTAGTGAAGGGTGTGGAGAGGCGCTTAAGACTATTCTGGAGGCGATCGAAGACCTAAAAAGGAGCTTTGCAAGTGAAGTGAACGAATTGAAAAGCGTTGTGAAGAAGCAGGAAATAGAGATACGTTCTCTTAAATGTGGAGGTGAAGGTCCAAGTGGAGTGAGTGGAGGGATGTACCTGTAGGGGTACCAGAACGAGATGTGACTCGAGCGACTACTAAGGTTCCTAGTAATAGCGCGTTTTCGCGATGTTCACCACCCTGGTCCTGTCTAGTCCAGACCAGTGCAGACTGGACTGATGCTCGCGAAAATGCATCGAGACTGGCCCCGTCCCATTCGTCGTTCCTATTGGCTGGGGGATCGAGTGGGCGGTCCTCCGGGCAGAAATCCAAATATTTTTAAAAAGCGCACGTTTTTACTCAATGGGAAGTCAAGTAGCAGGGATGACTGTGAAAAAATGAATGATGAAATTTCATTTCATTTACCGTTAATAACACTATCTAGTATAGTCGCCACTGCACTAATGTCGCAGGGGGGCATATATTACGAGTTTTAGCATCACTACAGATCACATCACGTGCACAGTACGTAGCTTACATTATCTACATAACACTATAGCTACATGTCTTCAGTGACATACAGTATCTAGGATCTTGAAACATGGGGGGCTTAGCCCAGCCAAGAGATCTTTACATTTTTACAGGATAATGTTCAATTTAATTATGAGTATAATGCATATAAGAATATAAAAAAATGCAATTTTGTTAACTCTGTTTTTTGTCCATCTGATATTCTCTTCTTCACCTCTCCAAAAGGTGTTTTGGTGTCTCCTCTGTCATGCACTCCTCATCTCCTCTGTTCTCTCCACCTCTCTCATGTCCTGCTCATAAAAAGGATGTCATCAGCATACGCTAAGTAACATCTAACCAAATATCTTGTTTATTACTATAATTTTATGTTGGTCCCAGTCAGAGCTTATCTTATTTTTGTGATTAAAAAAATTAATAATAGATAACAAAGATAACAAAAAATAAAAAAAGGTATTTGAGATCCGGGGCTCTTCATAAAACATTCGGGGCTACAACCCCCAATGCCCAGGCCTAACTACGCCCCTGGACACATACAAGTCTGTAGTGATGCTAAAATTCGTAATATATGGCGCCGGGTGACAGTAGTGCAGTGGCGACTATAGTGTTGTTGACGGTACATTAATTTCCCAAGATGTTGTTTCAGCAAATTACGAATATTGAAATTTTTCGTGAAATTACTTTAGTCTTATGGTCGGCCATCATGGTGTTTCATGTCTTATCAGCAGCACGAGAAGCTCCTGGTCATCTTCCCCGCTGACTGTAGTGCGCATGCGTCAGTTCTCCCCACACTAGTCCAAGGTGGTCCTGCTCGCTGGCCTGACCCAGACTCGCCCGTTCCAGCCCGGTCCAATCCGCCTCGCGAAAACAGTGGCCGCCCGGGACTAGTCCAGTCCAGACCGGGCCAGAGCGGTCGCGAAAACGAGCTATAAGTCACCAGGGATTGGTGTTTGGGAGGTAGTTGATCATGGAGCCCGCCCGAAGGAGAAAAAGGTAAACAATGACCATGTTGTGTGCACGAACCCATTTCAGGTACTCTCGGGACTGCAAGAGGATGATACAGAGGTAAGGAAGGTAGACGATACATCATTACCCAAAGGTAAAATCTTGGTTGTTGGTGACAGTCAGGTTAGGCATCTAGACAGCAGGTTCTGTGACAAAGAAGGGATGCGCATGAAGTCGGTGAGTTACCCAGGGAAGGGGATAGGTTATGTTGGTGACAAGATAGTTGAGTGCATGGCGGACCAAGGGAAAAAGCCCATCGTCTGCCTGAGCGCTGGGGGAAATGATGTTGAGTGTGTAAGAAGTGAGGAATTGCTAAGGCGGTTCAAGGAAGCTGTAGGTAAAGTTAGGGACAGGGGTGGGTTCCCTGTGGTGCGTGGTGTCCTTCCAAGACGCTTTGTTGACGACATGTGGTACTCCAGGGCTATTGCTTTGAATTGCCAGCTGGCACTTCATTGCAAAGCCAATGGTTGGGCCTTTGTCGACAGCTGGGACTTCTTTTTCTGGCATAACCACCTCTACCGCAGGGACGGGGTGCACTTTTCGAGGAAAGGAGTTCAGATCTTGTCTGAATCCCTTGAAAGGGAGGTAGATGCACTGCAGGCTTTTTTAAGACAGAGAACCGGGGTTTAGACACTGGGGTCGGGGTAAAGGAAACTTGCGACACTAGGAGGAGTTTCAGAAGGCAGGGAACTAAAGTGATTCGTAAGAAGAGAGAGAGGAGGGGTTTAGTTAAAGATAAAGGGAAAATTGACAAAAAGAAGAGGAGTTGCTTGAAGGTTTACTATACAAACTGTAGGAGTATTTAAAAAAAGATAGATTTCCTGAGAGGAATAAATAGTGTAGAGGATTTTGATATAATAGCATTAACAGAAACATGGTTGGATATGTCAGGAAAGGTATTCGATCCGGAAGTCGAGATAGCTGGGTATAAGTTATTTCACAAGGACAGAGTAGGCAGACGAGGTGGAGGAGTTGCGCTTTATGCAAGAGATGCATTGCAATGTTGTGTTAATAATGTTATAAAAACAGATGACAGCATAGTCTATATGGGTAGAGGTTACGGAGGGAACTGAGAAAATGGTTTTGGGTGTAGTGTATAGGCCTCCAAACTTATGTAAAGAGGATTCAGCTCCTATATGGGAAGAAATAAACAAGGCCTGCAGATATAATCGACTATGCGTGGTGGGAGATTTTAATCTTAGGAATATAGACTGGGATTTAATCATAGGTGACAGCGACGCAGATGAATTGTTAAATATAATCCAGGATAACTTCCTAAGTCAATCAATCAAGGAGCCTACTAGAGGAGATAATATTCTAGATCTATTGCTGACAAATAGAGACGATTTAGTTACAAATGTGGAGGTCGGTGGGAATTTAGATAATAGCGACCATTATGAGATCAGATTTAGCTTAAAATGGGAAGTTGGAAAATTAAGTGGCAATAAGCATCGAATACCTAATTTCAGAAAGGCCAATTATGCAGGATTAAGAAGACACCTGGAGGTTATTAATATGAGGTGTGGTATGGAGGGAAGAAATTTTCCCAGGCTAAGGACAGGGTGATGACAGCTGGAAAGGCCAATTATGAAGGATTAGGAAGGCACTTGGAGGTAATTGGCGCGGTTAGATATGGCAGTGAGGTCATGGCTGAGGAGGTAATTAGAACGGTTAGACAGGGAAGTGAGGTCAGGGCTGAGGAGGTAATTAGAGAGGTTAGAAATGGAAGTGAGGTCGGGGCTGAGGAGGATTATACCTCATTTGTAAGGAATATAATTGACGGACAGAAAAGAAATATTCCTTATAGGGAAATAAGGTCCAGAAAGAGTGATCCAAAATGGATGACCACCAATTTAAAACACAACATTGGAGTAAAAAGAAACATTTATTTAAGGTTCAAGGCAGGATTGGTAAACAAAGAACAGTATAACGTGATGGCAAGGACAGTGAAGAAATTAACTCGAGTTGCTAAGAACAATTATGAGATTAAAGTAGCAGGACAGGCGAAAAGTGACCCAAAGGGGTTCTATCAGGTATATAAAACAAAGACAAGGGAATTAGTTGGGCTGTTAAGGTCAGGACAGGGTGAGGTCTTAAATACGGATGAGGATATGTGTAAGAGTCTAAATGATTATTTCTTAAGTGTTTTTACGGAGGAGGATACACAGATGATACCTGATAGTGAACAGATGTTCAAAGGAAGCGATGAGGAGAAACTCAAAGATATTGTGATAACTAGGGAAATGGTGGAAGAGGGTATAGAAAAAAAGAAATTTTTTAAATCGCCAGGACCAGATGAAGTGTATCCCAGGGTATTAAAGGAATGCAAGGAGGTTGTTAGTGAGTCGTTAGTGCACATTTTTAGGAAATCGGTTGAGATAGGCGATGTGCCATTATTGTGGAGGAAAGGAAATGTTGTTCCCATATTTAAGAAGGGAGACAGAGGACTAAAGTCAAATTATCGACCCGTAAGTCTAACATCAGTGGTGGGTAAATTATTGGAATCTATTATTGCAAAAAACATTAGAGAGCACTTATATAAACATAGTTTGATCAATGATTCACAACATGGATTCACCAAGTGTAGGTCATGTCTCACCAATTTATTGAGTTTTTATAGGAAAGTTTATGAGACGGCAGATAATGATAAGGATTATGATATAATATATCTGGACTTTAGTAAGGCATTTGACAAAGTACCACACGAGCGACTCTTAATTAAATAAGGTTAGGGCTCATGGTATAGATGGGAAGGTTCTTCATTGGATCAGAGCTTGGCTAAGTAATAGGCAACACAGGGTTACAATTAATGGTTCTAAATCTGAATGGGGACCGGTGACAAGTGGAGTTCCACAAGGGTCTGTTTTGGGTCCATTACTATTTTTGATTTACATATACGACTTGGATAGTGGGATTAGCAGTGATATCAGCAAGTTTGCTGATGATACTAAGTTAGGTAGGATTATTGGATCACAGTCTGATGTAAACATATTGCAGGGAGACTTAGATAAACTTAACGAGTGGGCAGTCAGATGGCAGATGGAATTTAATATTGATAAATGCAGCGTTATGAATGTTGGTATAAAAAACCCTTGTAATAGATACACCATAAGCAATGTATCGCTGAAAAGATCAGAAGGTGAAAAAGATCTTGGAGTGAGGGTGAGCCCAGACCTCCGACCTAGGAAACAATGTATTGAGGCCAGAAATAGAGCTAATAGAGTATTAGGATTCATTACCAGAAGTGTTAAAAGTAGAAGTGCGGAAGTTATTCTAAAGCTTTATCTGGCTCTAGTCAGGCCTCACCTAGACTATGCGGTTCAGTTTTGGTCTCCATATTACAGGATGGATATAGCCTTGTTAGAAACAGTGCAGAGAAGGATGACCAACATTATACAAGGGATGCGTAACTTTAGTTATGAGAGGAGATTGAAGTTATTAAAATTACACTCACTCGAGAGACGCAGAGTAAGGGGCGATCTGATAGAAGTTTTTAAATGGATAAAGGGATTTAATAAAGGAGAGATAGGAAAAGTTCTTACGGCTTTTAACCAGGGTAGAACAAGAAGTAACGGATTCAAGCTGGAAAAGCGTAGATTTAGAAAGGAAATAGGGAAAAACTGGTTCACAAATAGGGTGGTGAATGAATGGAATGGTCTCAGTAGACAGGTAGTTAGTGCGGAGTCATTAGGGAGCTTTAAAGAGGAGCTGGATAGGTTCATGGAAGGGGATGAAAGGTGGATGTAGGTAATGTTAGGTGACAGGAACTACCACGTGTAGGCCTCGCGGCCTCTTGTAGCTTCCTTATTTTCTTATGTTCTTCTTATGTTCTTATGACACCACTCCTGCACGTATCGCCTCATGTCCATCCAATAGAAGCGCTGCCTCAACTTGCCCAAGGTCTTCTTGTCCCCTAAGTGGCCGCTGGTAACACCATCGTGCAACTCGCGTAGCAAGTCACGCCTCAGGGCGCGCGGCACCAACACCACCCAGTAACTCGGCCGTCCACGAATATCTTCCCATCGCCGCTGCAATACTCCATCCTCCAGTCGCAGCATGGCCCACTGCTGCCACAGGTGCTTCGTAACGGGGCTCTCTGGTGCCACTTCCTGTCTGCTGGGGCGCTCTGGAGACTCTTCTATCCACTGTATCAAGGGAGCGAGATCCACATCATCTCTCTGCGTCTGACGCCACTGCTCCCCGGCATCCACAGTGTCTCCCCACACCTGCAACCGCCGGCACATCACACGCTCCTCTACCTTAGAGCAATGTGAGCACCCAGGCTCACACGGGCGGCGGCTCAGGCTATCGGCATTGTAATGGATGCGGCCGGGGCGATGCCGAACTTCATACTGGTACTGCTCCAGCCGGCCTAGCCACCGTGCCAACTGCCCTTCAGGGCCTTGGGGGTTTTAAAGCCACTGAAAGGGCCGCGTGGTTCTGTCCTTACGGTAAAATGGGCGCCATAAAAGAAAGGGCCTTGGAAGTGTTCCTTTCTCCTCACTACTGCCGAAGCTCCTTTCGGGTCCCCAAGTAGTTACGTTTGGGGGGCCCCAGAAAACTTAGAAACTGTATATCCCACCACGTGCCCCTTCCGCCAATCCTTCCCCGCGCCCGGCCCCGGCGCCAAGACCCCGGCATGGCATTGGTGTCCAACAGGTGGGGGCCCCGGGCCGGGGTTTTTGGGTGGGGCCCGCATCGGTGTTTTTCGACCAGGGAAACGTTTTCAGGCTGTAAAATGCCTCCTGAAAAAGCCTCACCCCCTTTCAAAACGTGCCCCTTTTCTGGTGGGGTTTGGTAAAGGGGGGAAGGCGACAAAAGGCGAACTCGGGGACAAAAGCCCCGGGTTTAATAGGTGCACGGGCCCAAAAAAAACTCCGGACGCCCAGCCACACTGGTGGGGGGGGGGGGCCCCACCCTGCCCCATAGCCACCTTCTGGGGCGGTTTTAAACCCCTTTTCCTTTTGCCAACGTTCCCCCAAAGGGAAAAGGGCCCTAGGCTGGAAAAGGAGCCCAACTTCTTGGGGCCCTATTTTCAATTTGGGCGGGCCCCAAAACGTTTTGCAGCCCCTTTCTCTCACCGTTTCCAGCTCCTCCTCAAAAAGTGCCCCCAAAAAAACTATCGCAGGGGCCGATGTAGACGGGGGCCGTCCTCCATTGCATTTCTCTCCAAAACCCTTCCATAAACCCGCTAAAAAGCAGTTTTGGCGTTTTTAAACGGGCCGAAGGGCATAGCGGTGAATTGCCAGACCCCCTTTGGCCAAAAGGAAAAAAAATGCTGTCTGGGGTTTGTCCTCCTCCACCATCTCCACCGGGTTGGTACCCCGATTTAAGGGCCCAGGTTTGGAAAAACCTTTTTGGGCCCCGGGCCCAAAAGGGGCATCCAGCGTATCATCGATAGCGGAAAAGGGTAGGACCCCCTTCCGGGGGGTAGCGTCCTTTTGGGGCCCCCGGGTAATCAACCAGAAGCGCCTCGAGCCGCCCTTTTCTTGGTACCAGCCCCAAACCGCGGGACGAACCACGGGCTTTTCAAAAACCTCTCCACTCCCCCTTTGGGCCCCTTTCCAGCTCCTTCACTGCTCGCTGCATCTTTTAAACCCGGTGGGGCAAATCCTCCGTGGGGCGTTTTGGGATGGGGGGGGGAGTTTCCCCTGCCCTTAATGGGGTTTGCTTTACCGGGCCCGTGCGGCCCAGGCCCAGGCCCACCCTCGCTGAAAAAAACCCAGAAATACTCCCTCAGAGTTTTGCGCACCCTCTCCTGCTCCCACGAGATGAGGTGATTTGGCGTTTCCTCGGGCCCCAAAGTCAATAAAGGTGGTCGGTGGGGCCCCCTTTCGGGCCACCCGGGTTTAAAAACATCCCTGGGTTTGCCCCTCTTGACAAAAGCCCCCTCCTCACAGGTGCTCAGTTTGGGGGCCACCACCCGGGTACCGTGCGAGTTTCGGGGGAGAAGTTAGCCAAAAGGGGACAGTAAATGACTCCCCCCCCGGCTCCTACGGGGATCCGGCCCACTCCACCCCCGCCCCGGGGCACCCTTTCAGGTCCCCATGGAAATTCCCCATGCCGTCGGTTTTCCTTCCACCCTCCGGGGCCAGATAAAAGGCACCCTAGTCTCCGCCCCTCGGGGCAAGGCGCCGCGCTCAGCCGCAATTTCCCTCCGCCGGGGCGCACCTGGGAAAAAAGGGCACCTTTTCTCCGGGGAACCCTTTAAACGTCCCCCTCCCCAGGTCAAACGCAGCCCCACTTTTTGCGTCAGGAAAGTCCAGGCCCAAAAAAGAAATGAACCCTTTCCTCTCGGGACGTACCCCGGGGCAGAAAATTTCCCTCAATGCCTCCCACGCCGATTGCGCCCCACTGGGCCCCTGAGCTTGTGAAAATCCCCGGGTTGACTCCACAAGTAAACTGGGGTTTGTTTCAGAAAAAATTTTTCCCCCCGGCCCCAAAATTCCGGGGACGCGTTAGAACCCCTCTCCGCCCCCTTTGTCCCCCGTCATCTGGCAGGGGCCTCCCTTTCAGGGAAAACCTTCCCCCCGCCCCGCCCGGGGCTGTAGTACGGGGGAGGTTAAAACCCACGGGGGCCCCTGGGAGCGTTGGCGGGCCCCTCTTGGCCCCCCCGTCCCCAACCAAGCGTCGCCCCCCCGCCTCCCAGCATTTCCCTTTGGGGTTTGGGGTTGCAAGCGATGGAGAAGGGGCCCCAAAAGGGGCCAAAAACTCCGGAGCAGGCTGGAAGGGGTTTGGAGCCCGGGCCCCCTCAAAGGAAAAGCGTCCTCCGCCCCCTCGGGCATTGGCTTTTGCCTGTGGCCTTGTGGCCACAAAAACCCCAAAAAGAGCCCTTGAAACCTGTGGGGGTCGTCCTCCCGGGGGCCGCGGGCCTCCTCTCCGGCGTCCTCTTTACCTGTGGCCCGCCCGGGGCCGGGAAATTTCCCCAGTGGGGGGGGCCCTTTCCCTGGCCCCCCCCGTCCCCGGCAAACCCCCCAGAGGGGCGCCGGAAAGACTCTAGCTCCAGCGGGCCCCCGCTAGGGCTTCCGCACGTTCCCCGTGGATGCGGATGCTTCACGAGAGTTGTTTGGTTCCTGTCCCGCCCGCGCATCCACGAAGTGGTCCCCCGCGTCAGCCCAACCCCCATGTTTTCCGGGGGGGGGCAGGGTACGGCGGCGTCCAGCGGGCTTTTCCTCTCCCGGGGGGCCTGGGGTAGGGCTCGCCCCCCGGGTTCCCCACCCGACCTTCAGGCGAGCCCGGTTTTTACCCCCGCCATCTGATGGGCCAAACCTCCCCTTTGTGGGCCCCCCCACCACACTCTGATACAAACCCGGCGTTTGGGGGCCGGGGTTAGGTACCCCAGGGAACCTTTAAAAGCTGACCCCGAAAAATAGACAAAGAGCTTTTAAGGCTCGTTCTGGCCCAGTCCCCCGCCTTGGGGCTGCCAGGACTCGAGTTGGGGCCCGTAAGCCCTCAGGCCCCCGGTTTCCATCAAAATTTAGATGGGCTCCCCCGCCCCGAGTGGCCCCAGAACGTTGCGGCGTGGTGGCGGGGGGGACGGGCGGCGGGATGGGGAAGCGAGGGAGTAGCACCGTGTGGCCGGGACGGGGGGCGGGCCGGGCCCGGGGAGGGCCCCCGCGCCTCCCCGAAACCCACCCTCCCCACCCAGCGGGGGCTTTTGCCCGCCCGTCCCCCTGGTCTCAGGTCCGTCAAAGGGCGACCAGGCCCGCTCCTTTCCCCCCCTCGATGAGTCCCCGTCTCAACCTACGCTGGTCCCTGGCCCTGGTTAAGGCGCCCGGGGCCCGTTGCTCCACGGCCCGCTGCAGCGTCGAAACGTCGCAATCTCCTCTCGGGGGCCCCCCCCTTCCTCCCGAGGGCCCCAAACCCTTTTGCCCTGCACCTCCGTACTCAAGTCCCGCTTAAGGGGGCACACATCGCTTCTGTGTACCCCCGCCCATCCTTCCTCGCCTCAATTTAAGCCCCGGGCCCCACCGGGGGGCCCCTCTCAACTCTTCATTTTTTTCATTTTTTTTCTCCCTGCCTCTTTCACTGCCCCTCGTTTTCCTTGGGTTTTTTTCATTTTTATCATTCCCAAAGACTGGGGCATGTCCGGCCCCATTCGATTAACCTTTTCCCCCGGGCCCCCCCAAAAACCCGACTCGACTCCAAACCCCCCAAAACCTGTCTGCATTCCCTCTCGTCCCCCTTTCCCCCCAAGGGAAATGGTCTCCTCTCCACCCTCGCCATCCCCTTTTACCAAATGGGCACAAACCCGACCTCACTCAAAAAACAAATCACCCAAACCCACTGTAAGCACCCAAATGTTTTTGCCCTCGGGCCCCCCCACAAAAAAACCCGGTGATACTGTGAAGGGCTGACAAGACGCAACAAACCGCTGACGTACTTACGAACACGTTTGGGTTCGGTATGTGAGTGAGAGCGAGCTGTATATTACGAGTCCACGAGTCTTTCTTTACCCCCTAACTCACAGGCGAAAGAAACACTTGTCACTCCTTTCTTGAGTTTACTTACTGAGGTTCTGATACAATAAACACGGAGTACAGGGAGGCAGAGAAGAGGCAGACAAACACAGCGGTCACTACACTACACGTCCTATATACATTCACACGTATTATCCACACGAGACAGGTATATCCAAGGGCAGAGGCGATAAACAGTCACACCAGCGACCTTTAGGGGTTTCGGTGAAACTTTTGCTGTTGCCCTTGACATATCAAAAGCTTCTGATAGAGTCTGGCACAAATCTTTAATTTCCAAACTACCCTCATTCGGTTTCTATCCTTCTCTCTGTACCTTCATTTTAAGTTTCCTTTCAAAAACCCTTCTATTGCAGCTACTGTAGACGGACATTGTTCTTCTCCTAAATCTATCAATAGTGGTGTTCCCGGGTTCGTCCTATCACCCACTCTCTTTCTATATTCATTAATGATCTTCTAAGTCTAACTCAAAGCCCTATCCACTCCTACGCTGATGATTCTACCCTGCATTTTTCAACGTCGTTTACTAGACGTCCAACTCAACAGGAAAATAAGTGATTCCGGAGAGATGCCACCGAGGCCTAACTTCTGATCTTTCTAATATTTCTGATTGGGGCAAAGCAAACCCTTTTTTTGTTCAATGCCTCAAAAACCCAATTTCTTCACCTATCTACTCGACAAAACCTCCAGATAACTATCCCCTCTTCTTCAATGACCCGAACTGTCTCCTTCTTCTACAATGAACATTCTAGGACTATCCTTTTGCTAAAAATCTGAGCTGGAAATCTCACAACTCATCTCTCGCTAAAACAGCTTCTAAGAAGTTAGGTGTGCTTGGCGTCTGCGTCCTTTTTTTTCTCCCTCCCAATTGCTTGCTCTCTACAGGGGCCTTATCCGCCCATGTATGGAGTATGTCTCAAAATGTTGGGGAGGATCCACTCATAAGCTCTCCAAAACAGGGTTGAGTCAAAAGTTTTTCGTCTCATCAACTCCTCTGCTCTGACTGACTGTCTTCAATTTTTTAAAAACACCGCCGCAATGTTGCTTCTCTTGCTCTCTTCTACCGTTATTTTCATGCTCACTGCTTTCTGAACTTGCTAACTGCATGCCTCCCCCACTCCCGCGGCCTCGTTGCCAAGACTTTCTACTCATTCCCATCCCTATTCTGTCCATTTTCCCTAATGCAAGAGGTTAATCAGTATCTTTACTCTTTCCCTCCCTTTCACTGGTAAACTCTGGAACTCTCTTCCTGTTTCATTTTTCCACTTTCCTATGACTTAAATCTTTTTAAAAGAAGAGTAACAAGACCACCCCCCGACTAAATTGGCCTACCCCCTTTGTTTTTATTTTATTCTCTTACTGCCTTCTTTATAGGGACTGGCAACTAAGCGGGCTTTGTGTTACCCATTTTTGTTGTGCCCTTGGCCAGTTCCCTGTGATGAAAAAAAAAAAAAAAAAAAAAAAAAAAAGATACACAAAGGGGAGGCCCGGGGGGTGGGGGGGGGTGACGGACTACCCGCAGGTCTTACTGAGGCCGACGTCTTCTCCACACTACCCTCACTCCCCTCAGCCGGCTCTTCCGCCCGCTCTCTTGACCTTCCCCCCTCAGTCCGCCGCCCTCCCCCGGGGCTCCTTGGTGCCCAAGGCCGACGCCGCCGACTCGTACACACAGACATACATAATGCCTCCCTGCTTACACGCACACAGTCACATCAACCACTACACAATGGGCCCCAGACATAACTACGTCACGGTTTGTTTACATCGGTGCATTGTGGGGATCGCCGCGGATGGACCTACGAAGGGAAAACTACGGCGATGGAAGAATTTCGAGTTATTTTGCGCGAAATTGATATTCCAGGTGCTATATTACTGTGCTCTGTTCTCGCTGACAACACTATAGAGAAGACCTGAGGTAATGGCTGATGTGCGGAGGCTTCTAAACCAAGAAAACAGAGTCACAACAGAGCCTCGTCAAAAGGTAAGCAGCTGGTAGGTACGTAATGTGTCTCTATCACTTGCTTACTTCTTAATGAGCCTCTGCTGTGACTGTTTTCCTGGCTTAGAAGCCTTTGCACATCAACCAACACCTCAGGTCTTCTCTATGTTGTCAGCGAGCACGGAAATATAGCACCTGGAATATCAATTTCGCCCAAAACAACTCTAATTTTTTTCATCGTCGTAGTCTTTTCTTTGTAGGTTATACACATTCATGGTTATGATAGTATTAAAATACCTTATTAATTGAGTTCCTTTTGTTGTCTTTCCTCATAATAAGTAGTGGTACATCATGGTTTAAGTGTTACTTGACGAGGAACCTAGGTAAATTTCTCGAAAGCAATTGCTCGACAGTAAATTGTTCGAAATCAATTGCTCGAAAAATAATTTCTCGAACTATCAATTGCTCGAAAGTAAATTGCTCGAAATCAATTATTTAACGGTTGAATACTGTAGCTCGAAGTTCGAAGCTCGAAGCACCACGTCAGCTGAGGACTGCGCCTGCGCCGTCTAACGACACGTCAACGTAGCAGGTTATATAGTCCATGAGCCAAGACCCGAATTTTGGGATATTGGTACCACCCGGGGTGACTAATTCTCTTAGGTGTTTTTAGCTTGCTACATGTCTCTAGTTTATGTTTTGATATGATAGCCCTTGCACACTGGTAGCTTAATGGTCGTTATCACTTCTTGAATAGACACACCCTACCGAAAATTCAGAAAAATTTTAAAATGTCAAATTTGGGGACAGGAATGCCTAAATGTCACTAAAATGAATATAGTAATTGTCACATTTAATACAAGTCCTGTAAATACACACTAAGCATGCCATGGGCTTGTACTTACTATTATGGCCAATTAATCCTCCTCAATATCATCTACGTCAGACTCGGAATCTGACTGTTGTGCTACCGGCTCTTCTTCAATAGCCTTGTTCTGGCATGTCTGTAACCTGCACATGTCCATACACTTCAGGCCATTGCTGAGGCAAGTGCACTTAGGGAGTTCGCATGACCGCACACACTTGCAGGACAGTAGCTGCATAACAGCATCTGGTGCTGGTGAGCCTCGCATCCATTGACAGCAAGCTTGCCCTCCTCATCTGTCATCCAGCCGCAGTCTGTTGGGTTCGCAACAAATGGCTGGCTCTGCAGACTTCTCCTCCAAAATCGCAGCCTGGTATTTGCACGTAGTGCATGCATGAAGAGGCAGTCCTCACAAGGAGGGAGTTGACTTGACTCCACCTTTTCCACGTCTCGCACAGACAGCTCATACCGAAGCTTGTTCACCTCAGTTGTGTGGTAGATGGCGGGTACATTTGGCAGGTGATTTCCTGTAGCTTCTCAAAGAATTCAGGAGACATTTCCCATGACGCCCAAGTTCGTGGAAAGCATCCTGGTTATGTCTTTCCATCTTCACCTGCTTGAGTGTCGTCATCTTCCCCCGGGCCAGCGAATGCACTGAGGGTATCACAGCCTGTAAAGGCATGCATCCCAAATCAATGAATCACACACGCTGCCTCCCAGTGTACGGCTCAGTTGTGGTGATATCCAGGAATCTTGTCCGGTTCTTCGTCCCCCCACTTCGGGAACAGGTGGGATGGGATCTTGTGGCACATGCCCAAAACACAGGACCATGAACGTCTGTATCCTCTGCAGTGATGATGACAGACTTGTACCAGATTCTGCTGCATGAAGTGCATGGAGAAGGAGGCGTGTGTCTGCTTCTTCTTGACTTGACTAAGCTCAGGAGCCTCTTCCCACTGCTCTTTGGTGATCTTGAAGCAGAGCTGCTCACATGTGACTACAGCTCCTTGCCCTCGAGCTTCTCCCTGTGCTGTTTTTTTTTCCATTCTTCTACCAGAATTTGATGAGATTTGCCTTGTTGGAGGAACTCCCGAGTAACTTTCTCCACTGCTGGATGTTGTGCCCAGGTTGAATGTTCTTGAAATGGATCCCTGTGCCTGCACTTCTGTTGGCTCGTTCTGCATCTTTGATGGATGTCTCCTTGTAGACGTCAACACAACATTCAATGCGCCTGCTCTTGCACCCTCATGGACAACGTGACTCAGTGCTGTGCCTGCAAGCTGTGAAAAAGGTTTGTCGTTTCCCTTCAGTTTCTGGACCAGGCTCATCCCATCAATTATGGTAGCAGAGGGCTCGGGGATCACCTCGGCAGGAGAAACATTCCTCTCCAACTCCCTTGCTAGGGCAGCCTTGTTGGTCTTGCGGAGAGACCCATCACCGCTGGCAAGTGCCCAGGGCAAGGCCCCAGGGGATGAGCCAAGACTCACTCATTTTGAGCTTTCTGTTCTCAGCAACAGGATCATCTGGCCAAATAGGTTCCTGTCAGCCTCAAGATAGCCTCCTTGCATGGCCTTGTGAGCGTGGCTTCATTCTGATGTTAGTGAACGTTCTCAGTTCGTCTTCGTCATCGTGTCATGAAACTGTATATTTTGCGTATCGGTCTCCAGCGCTCTTCCTTGAAGGCTTGATATGCATCCTCTCCTATTCTGTAGGCCCCTAGAAGGGTCTTTGGCAACTTCTGGTGGTGCTGTAGTCGCAGTTGACAAACTGACAAATCTCCTTGCTCTGCGTTAAAGGGGTTTCAACCAGCTGGTCTCCATCAGTTGAACTAAAGATTGGACATCGGCCTCATCTCTTCTAATCCGGGGCATCTGTGGGTCTGGGTGGCTGAAGTCAGTATACTTTTGGCCTACTACCATGGCCCTGAGCTGCCTCAAGTATCTGCTGCGATACTCCGATGTCAGGTAGTACCTGGCGACAGCTCCACCTTTCAGGTGAACCTTTTGTGCCCCCTGGTGTCTGGGTGTCTTTGTTGATCGTCTCTTCGATGGTCTGGTCCACAGGAATCCGTCCAAAGGGATTCTTGCTACCGATCTGGCCGAAAGCCACCTTGAATGAAGTGTTCATGGACCTTGGGGTGTTCAATGGGCAGTCGAGACATCATGGCATAGTAGTAGGTCAGGAATCGGGCAAGTTCACCTTGTCATGGGCAAAACACCACGGTATCATCTGTCGGATTGCTCCTAGGTGAAGCATCCAGTTGCCTTCTCTGGAGGCCGAACCAGGTCAGCATGATCTCAACCATGTCCAGGTATGACTCCAGAATGCTGAGAGGTTGTGTTCATCTCTTAGGGTCTCAAGATAAACTTGGAAGAGCTTCAGGATATGTGTGCATGATTCACTCTCCATCAGCTCTTGAAAGGTTCCCTGAGACACATTGCTGTGGAAGCTGTTGATGTTCTTCATGTTTCCATCCAGATGGTGTATGTCCCTGAATGGTTTTCTTCTAGCCATGGAAGGAAGCCTTTCCATGCAAGCCTCATCATGCTTCATACACGAGCTTGTGCAGTCTCACTGCTCTGTTGTACCTCCGGCCGTCCATCACCCCTGACACTGATCCTTCTGCGATGACACCTGATTCCACACACAGATCTCTAAGACCTCATCCTGAAACCTCTTCCCTATGGTGGGGAGGAGATTGCAGATTGTGTGGGAAACGCCCATCCTATGATAATGTTCTTGAACTTCTCTTGTTTCCAGAGAACCTCGGCAGTTTGGCATAGAGTGCTTGATCAAACACGCACCACAATCTTGTTAAGCTGTAAGGACTGCATGATGGCATGCGTTTGCTCCAAGACTTCATTAACGGTGGACATTTCTGTTGCGGAGCATTGATAGTGGGCAGGTAGCTTACAGTGTCCTGGACCACTGCAATGTCTCTGCGGATTTTGATGTTGAACCCAGTCCAACTGCTGATGGACTGGTTCTCATGGTCTGACCAAATTCGAGTAAAAGCCAGATATGGTTCTTGGTCTTTGAATCCTGGCCTCTTTGGTAGTGTCGACATACGCAGTCTCAAACCTGGGTGGCCCTGCCCGCCGCCCAAAATTGTATATTGGCAGAATTGATGCGGTCAGAGTGATGCTTCTTATCTTTGGACTTGGTAACTCTGGCAGGACCTTCTCTGGCACAGAGCCTGCAACCTGGAACTGGACAGCAATGCCATTGACTCTGTGAGAAGTACCTGCTCCACTTAGTGTCTCTTCAAGTCGGTCGATGTTTCCCAGGCCAGGTTTGTGAACACCCCGGGTAGATGTTTGCTGGCATGGAATGTCATCCTTTGAACATTCAGCTTCTGATACAAAGGGCTGTATCGATCTCCTCAAACATTGAGTAGGACAAAACAGGCCAAGACGATTCAGAGTTCGGATCAGTTCTGTGTTTCCTGTCAAAAACTTTACAGCATTGGACAGCAGTACGTGCTTGGGTGGCTTTGTCTTGCCACTGGTAACAGCAAAGACCAAGTCCCCTGCCGAAGGATGTGGCAAGACGTTGAGCTCTTTCAGAGGGAGTTTGACACTCACACTCTCCTGTCAGCAGGGTGTGCAGGAATTTATGACTGCTGCAGGAAAAACATTCTGATCTGTATCGGGAGGCCATGGCTGACTCCATCTTGCTTATTGATCTCATTCCTCAGCTGCATTCCTGCTTTGGTTAAGATATCTTCAGAGTTTTGCTGCTCTTGCTTCTTGCAGATCTTTTTTCATTTTTTGTTTCTTGTCGGGCAAGGTCGTCCATTGGGTGGCTGCGTGGGTAGATTAGAAGCTTTTCCT
Source organism: Chionoecetes opilio (assembly GCA_016584305.1). Taxonomy (NCBI): domain Eukaryota; kingdom Metazoa; phylum Arthropoda; class Malacostraca; order Decapoda; family Majidae; genus Chionoecetes; species Chionoecetes opilio. The sequence goes on from JACEEZ010005991.1 coordinate 34,868, forward strand.
TTCTCATCGGGACAAAGCGTAGTGATTCCCCAACTCGGTTTTCAATCTTTCGGCGAACATGTTTCTTTGTCGCTGGTTTTTAGTTGGATAATACCACGGGACTTCATGGGTCTCTCAAGCCTAATGTGAGGTTTATCATAGGCAGTACCTCTTGGTTGGGGAATAATTCAGTTCCTTATATACAAGAGAGTTTCCTCGAGGGCTTCTATCTCAGCCTCTTCGTAGCGTGCTCCCTCGCTTTTTTCCTGATTTTTCCCCCTGCACCAGACCTGGGCCGCTGGGGAAACATCTTTTGTGAAAATTTTGTAGCACGACTTGTGGTAGTGACCCTCTGCAGCAACAAGGTCTCTGCTAAGTAAAACCCAAGGATTCTCTGTTGAGTTTCCTTGTTGCTGCTCTGCGGATCTTCTCATCTGCTCGTAGCTCAACACACTGGATGAGTGGCTCCCTTGTCTTTGTGCTTTCATGTACTTGCCCTTTACTTCTCGCAGAAGAGACATACTTTGGCATACACCCTGCTAGTACTAGGGGCATCCCCTTTATGCCCTCCTCCTGGGGTCCCAAAGCTTGCTGATTCTATCTTGACAAACCCTTGGGAAGGATAGAACCAGTGACTTCTTCATTGTAAAGAGACTACGACATTTACGGTGATAATGTATGTGTGGTATTCCTCCTTCTTTAAGGCCCTTGGGTTTCTTCCCGGGCTGGATCATGCTGCCTGATCTCTGCAGCCCTGAGCAAAGTGTTCCAGGAGTCCAAATCCTGTGGTGACACCAGAGCATCGCTGTCATCATCAGAGCAGTGGATGATACAGTCGATCCGTGCTCTTTCCCCGCTGATGGTTGCATCATGCCCTCAGACAGTCAGCACACACCTGCAAAAAAAATATCACCATTAAACATTACATGAACAAAACAAACAAAACATTTACATGGGAAACCATTCTACATAGTTTGCTCCTTCCAATAATAAAATTTTCCCCCCAAAAAATCACAAAAAATCACCCAAATATTTAAATAAACCCCTAAATATGGGAAACTTGAATATACATCGGAATAACTCTTGTAGAGAATCAAATTAGCTACAAGAGCTGTTAGAATATATTTTTCAATTTCTCCCATATTTAGGGGTTTATTCCAGATTTATGGGAAAATACCCAAAAATTTTTTTTTTTAGGGTAAATCCCAAAATATGAGGAAATTTGAAAAATACCTAGGAACCTCTGGGAGAGAATCAAATTCTACATAGGTGTCCAAAGTTTCGCAACGATCGTGTGATTTATTTTAAAGAAAAAGGGAAAACCCCGAGCGTCACGCTGAAATCTTTTTTTATGGGTAGCACCCCCCTTGCATAAAAAAAACGACTAAGCTACCAGTGCGGGAAGGCATCATTCTTAATTATTTACAGTCCTCTATAAAAATTTTAGTACCATTCGTGTTTAGTCACCCCAGGTGGTACCGATATCTGGCCTGGCTCATGGACTAATATAAGGAGCCACAACACTCACCTTAGCAGTCAGTCTTCTAGAACTTTCTCTCTGGGCTGACTTACCACACGGTGGCAGGGCTACTCTCTGTACGTGTGGTTCTCCCTTTCTTCCCATAACAACCATATTCATTGTCATTAGAGTTGCCTTACAGTCTTAGATGGACTAAAGAGAGAACAAAGTTTACAAGAATTGCGAATAGAACAACATGTGGGAGGAGTGAGTACAGCTGGGTGCAGAAAAAAGTACCGTGACTGTGCAATGCGATTAAAGAATATTGTATCAAACTATGACGAAACAAGCAATGTAGAAGAATATAAAAAGTGTTGCTACAATATACATACTAAAAGAGTAAATATTAACAATAATACATTTTTATTTTTTTATTTTTTAAGTATGAAGAACAAAAATAATAAAAATGTACCCAAAATGTACCCGTTCTTATTTTGAACTATGACGAAACAAACAATGTAGAAGACTATTTAAGAACTGTTGTACGAGGGGGGACCCAAAAAAAGCCGGAATTCTGTCATATAATTAATTGTATTCAGATATTTTTACATGTTTACACTTTTATCACTTTCAAAGTATTCTCCATGTGAAGCAATTCACCGGTCCAGACGTGTTTTCCACTGTACAAAACAATTCTGGAACTCTAGCAAATATATGCCTTTTAACGACTCCGTCGTTTTCTTCTTAACCCCTTCCACGTCTGCAAAACGTTTTCCTTTGAGGACTTTCTTCATTCGGGGGAACAAAAAAATCGCAGGGAGCAAGATCGGGTGAATAGGGAGGGTGGGTAAGTGGGATCATGCCATTTTTTGTGAGAAACTGTCTCACACTCAAGGCGGTGTGCGCTGGCGCATTGTCGTGATGCAACCACCACTCTCCCCTTTGCCACAGGTCGGGGCGTTTTCGTCTCACTGCGTCTCGCAAACGCTTCAGAACTGCCAAGTAAAAAGTCTGGTGAACAGTTTGACCAGGAGGAACAAATTCTTTGTGGACAATTCCTCTCGCATCGAAGAAACAAATCAACATCGTCTTGACATTGGACTTCACTTGACGCGCTTTTTTGGGTCGTGGTGACGTTGGATGCTTCCATTGACTTGACTGCTGTTTCGTTTCCGGGTCGTAGCCGTAGCACCAGCTTTCCTCACCAGTGATGACCTTCGAAAAAAGGTATGGATCAACTTCCAACTGTTCCTTCAGTTCACGACACGCATTCATTCGTGACTGCTTTTGATCGTCCGTGAGCAAGCGAGGCACCAATTTCGCTGCAACTCTTTTCATCCCCAATTCCTCATTCAAAATTCGTTGGCAGGAGCTCCAGGACACACCAGTCAAATCAACAAGTTCGTCAATTGATCGGCGACGATCCTCCAAGATCAGTTCATGAATTTTCGTGATGTTTTCATCCGTTCGGGAGGTTGACGGTCGCCCTGAACGAGGTTGGTCTTCCAGCGACAATTGACCATTCCTAAAGCGTGCAAACCACTCGTAAACTTGTGTTTTGCTCATGGCAGCATCCTTGTTAGCTGTTTGAAGCATGATAACTGTTTCGGCTGCCGTTTTCCCCAGCAAATAACAGAATTTCACGGTAGCAAAGCTGCTCCTTCCTTCATCCATCGTAAAAATAGACGAAAAGGCGCGAAGCACTTCAAACAAAGGCGAACCACGGGGCTGTACGTCTTCCCGCGACGACGCCAGTTAGCAAACTGATGCCTGAGGGTTGCCTCACGCGGCATTTAGCGGCGGAGACTTGAACTACTACGGGTTTGTCCCACAGAAAACTATTCCGGTTACTTTTGGGTTTGCCCTCGTATAATAGAAATGTACCCTTTCTTAATTTTATCTATTCATTTAACAATAATAAAGTTGTGTTTTTTAATATCAGTTTTGAATATTCTTCATTAAACCACTATTTTCGAGCAATCTGCCTTTCGAGCAATTGATAGTTCGAGAAATTATTTTTCGAGCAATTGATTTCGAGCAATTTACTTTCGAGCAATTGATTTCGAGAAATTTACCGGATACCCTTGACGAGCCAACGAATACTCTTGAGTCTATACCAAGATCACCAACCTTTGCTTTGATTTATCTTATTACTCCATCCATAAACAAGCTGCATAACCACCGTGACATTACCCATCCTTGCCTCCTGGTACCTGGTACTCTCGTCTACCGAAATGCTCGTCCCTACATAAATCGGGAAAACTCGCCGACGGTAATGGTTAGGCTAGGGGTAATAATGGACGAGAGTTTCGCTGTCGTTTTTAGAGACACAGATTATTTTTTCTTGGCCTACAATAAGTGCTTGTTCTAATGGAGATGGTTTTATTTAGCGCAAACCATTAAAAAAAAAAAAAAAAAAAAATGAAACCTAACCTAACCTTATAGGTTTTAATGAAACCTAACCTAACCTTAACCACAAAGTATACCTAACCTAACCTTATAGGTTTCATTAAAACCTAAAAGACCCTGATTCAATGTTTTTAATGGCAACGGTACCATAAAATTCGGATTTTTTTTTTTTTTTACGGTTTTACTCACTTTGGTGGACGAAACTATTTTTTCTGGTGTGTTTTTATGTGTTTTGAATGAATCTTCTAACCGTTTGTGTCGCAATATTTTTTTTTTTTTTTTAAGGTAAAGGCTAGTTTATTTTTATTTTTTTTTATTTTTTTTTAGTTAGGTAAAGGTTAGGTTAGGTATGGGTTAGGTATAGGTAAAGGTTAGGTTAGGTTTAGGTTCAATTTTTTTGTTGTCATTTTTGCAAAAAAATAAATTAAATAATAAAAAAAAAAAAAAAATTGCGACAGAAACGGTTAGAAGATTCATTCAAAACACATAAAAACACACCAGAAAAAAATAGTTTCGTCCACCAAAGTGAGTTCGGTGTTCATCTGGACTAATACCAAATCATATGACAGAGTAGACTGGGAGGGAATGTGGGATGTATTGAAGGGTTAAAGAGTGTGTATGGAGTGGAGTATGTATGTATAACTAATAAGCTTTTACCTGTGATTATGAATACCTAACCTAACTGACCTTTACCTAGCCTAACGGTAACCTAACCTGGTTATAATGGACGAGAGTTTCGCGGTCGTTTTCAGAGACACCGACTATTTTTTCTTGGCTTACAATAGGTGCTTGTTCTAATGCAGATAGTTTTATTTTGAGCAAACCCATACATTTTTTTTTTTTAAATCCGAATTTTATGTTACCGTTTCCATTAAAAACATTGAATCAGGGTCTTTTAGGTTTTAATGAAACCTATAAGGTTAGGTTAGGTATACTTTGTGGTTAAGGTTAGGTTAGGTTTCATTAAAACCTATAAGGTCAGGTTAGGTTTCATTTTTTTAAATTTTTTTTTATTGGGTTTCCGCAAAATAAAACTATCTCCATTAGAACAAGCACTTATTGTAGGCCTAGAAAAAATAGTCTGTGTCTCTGAAAACGACCGCGAAACTCTCGTCCATTATTACCCCTAACCTAACCATTACCGTCGGCGAGTTTTCCCGATTTATGTAGGGACGAGCATTTCGGTAGACGAGAGTACCAGATACCATGAGGCAAGGATGGTAATGTCACCGTGGTTATGCAACTTGTTTATGGATGGAGTAATAAGATAAATCAAAGCAAAGGTTGGTGATCTTGGTATAGACTCAAGAGTATTCATTGGCTCGTCAAGTAACTGTTAAACCATGATGTACCACTACTTATTATGAGGAAAGACAACAAAAGGAACTCAATTAATAAGCTATTTTAATACTATCATAACCATGAATGTGTACAACCTACAAAGAGAAGACTACGACGATGAAAAAAATTCGAGTTGTTTTGGGCGAAATTGATATTCCAGGTGCTATATTTCCGTGCTCGCTGACAACATAGAGAAGACCTGAGGTGATGGTTGATGTGCAAAGGCTTCTAAACCAGGAAAACAGTCACAGCAGAGGCTCATTAAGAAGTAAGCAAGTGATAGGGACACATTACGTACCTACCAGTTGCTTACCTTTTGACGAGGCTCTGTTGTGACTCTGTTTTCTTGGTTTAGAAGCCTCTGCACATGAGCCATTACCTCAGGTCTTCTCTATAGTGTTGTCAGCGAGAACAGAGCACAGTAGCACCTGGAATATCAATTTCGCGCAAAATAACTCGAAATTCTTCCATCGCCGTAGTTTTCCCTTCGTAGGTCCACCCGCGGCGACCCCGCCTTATCCCCACAATGCACAGATATAAACAAACCGTGACGTAGTTACGGGTAGGGTCCATTACCACCACTACCATAACCACACAAACATGCATAACACTATGTTTTATATATATATATATATATATATATATATATATATATATATATATATATATATATATATAATATATATATATTATATATATATATATATATAATATATATATTATATATATATATATATATATATATATTGGACCCCACCTTTACAATTTTCTGGGTACGCCACTGGTCCCGTTAATACGGTCCCACAAACCACTGCTTTCTCACTAATCATCGATTCATTAAGGAAATGTAGAGTAGGAGTAGACTCCCCCTTATCAAGACCGAGGAATTAGAATATCAAAGCCAATATAATGTCTGGGATTGGCGATAACGCTTGGCTAATGCCTGGCTGTGGGAATGTCTGGCTGCCCGATGTAAACAACCCTTATTTCACTCTTTATCCCCTGACTCTACAGACCTACTGTGGCTTGCATAGACAATGATACACACGTACTTACTCTTGCTGGCCACCTAACATCGATGGTCACCGTGTTGTAAGGCAGAAAAGGAAGAAATAAGGCCTCCAAACAAGGTTGGCTGGCTAACCCAAACTCGAACTTGGGACTGTGAAACAAGCATGATAACATATGGAAACTAGGGGGGGGGCACTCAGTAGAGCGCATACCTCCGCCCGAATATTTCATCAATTGGTTGCCATGGCAACAGTTGTGATTCGATTTCATCCAAAATTAAATCAGTTCTTCCTTATACGAAATAGACTTGGTATACCAAGTTTGGTCCAAATCTATTCGTAACTTTTCGAGAAATCCTGTACACTAACAAACAAACAAAGAAACAAACAAACAAACAAACAAACAAACAAACATCCAGACAGATTGGGGTGGAATCATAACCCCTCCAACTTCGTTGGCGGAGGTAACTGGGGGGGGGGGGGGGGGGTACTCAGTAGAGCGCATACCTCAGCCCGAATATTTCATCAATTGGTTGCCATTGCAACAGTTGTGATTCGATTTAATCCAAAATAAAATCAGTTCTTCCTTATACCAAATAGACTTGGTATTCCAAGTTTGGTCCAAATCTATTCGTAACTTTTTGAGAAATCCTGTACACTAACAAACAAACAAACAAACAAACAAACAAACAAACAGACAGATCGGGGTGAAAACATAACCTCCCTCCAACTTCGTTGGCGGAGGTAAAAATACTATAAGCATATTGGTTTAATCATCTAACATAAATATTGCCTTAAACCCATGAATTATTATTCTTTTTTTGCGGAAAACTAGCGTTGACTTGACAGACGTTGACAACCAGCCTTCATACAAATAGCCTATCAACACGCTTCACTAAGTACATTATCTATATGGAAATATTAGACATGAACCAGACAAACACGAAAAGCCTCATAAACCTGAAATTGATGGGATAATTATCAAAATATGCAGAGTAGGAAGGGGTTGCCACAACGCGTATATTTCTTTACATTTTATCGAGTTTTTAAATAGCACATTAAGAATGGTGAAATGTATATCAAAATTCATGCTATGAAATGCCGATTCTAAAAAGGTAATCAGATCCAAGATTGAAGCCGTAATAAAAGTTTTTTATGAAATGGTTTAAGGTGACGTAAGAAAGTGATGACGTCACAGGGACAACAACAAGGGTACTTTCTGCTATACAGATATCATGACAGCGTAAGTAACGGCTTAATTGAATGAACAAACCCTCGAATAAATAAAGGAACGTCATAAGGGCTCCGCAAATCATAGTTCAAAGGGCAAGTGAAGAAAATAAAATGTGATTGTTTTATGTTCCCGTTAATACGGTCCCACAAACCACTGTTTTCTCATTAATTATATTTTATCGATTTATTAAGGAAATGTTATAGAGTAGACTCCCCCAAGACCGAGGAATTAGAATATCAAAGCCAATATAATGTCACATTGGCGATAACGCTTGGCTAATGTCTGGCTGCCCGATGTAAACAACCCTTATTTCACTTTTTATCCCCTGACTCTACATACCTACTGTGGCTTGCATAGACATTGATACACACGTACTTACTCTTGCTGGCCACCTAACATCGATGGTCACCGTGATGTAAGGCAGAAAGGGAAGAAATAAGGCCTAACAAGGTTAGCTGGCTAACCCAAACCCGAACTTAGGACTGTGAAACACGCATGATAACATATGGAAAAAATACTACAAGCATATTGGTTTAATCATCTAACATAGATAGTGCCTTAGACCCAAGATTTTTTTTTTTTTTTTTTTTTTTGCGGAAAACTAGCGATAGTTTTATGGTCCCGTTCAGTGGCGTACCGAGGTGGGGGGGGGGCATGAGGCCATGCCCCCCCACCCCTTTTGCAAGGTAAAATTGAAAAATAATAATAAATATATATATATATATATATAAAATATATATATATATATATATATATATATATATATATATATAATATATATATATATATAATATATATATTATATATTATATATAATATATATATATATATATATATATATATATATATATACCGTATTTGCCGGCGCATAAGACGCACCTCCGCATAAGACGCATCCCTATTTTACAAGTAGGTTTTGAGAAAAAAAATATATAGGTGTTTTTGATGGAAAAAATATCGTAAATTTATCAAGTTATTAAAAAAAAAGATTTTGTAAGGGAAAACAAATGATTATCAGCATGTACCTAAATACAATATTCACAGTGCAGTGAATGTGAATGAAAAATTATACTAGTTAAAATGTAAAGGGAATGACACTGTTAGGGTAACCAAAATCGGTCATAATATATTGCAGGATGCTCCCACGAATTGATATTCTAATATTTTGCTACCCATGACATATAGCTTAGATTTAATGTTGTAGGTATGCCATTGTTGCTTTTCTGCTATGTGTTTAGACTTTGTGGAAAATTTGCAGTATAGATATTGGTATTATTTCGGTAGTGGGCTTTCAAAAGTCCTAGGAGTCTTACCTACATCATCGTGTAGCTTTCTTCATTCTGAATATTTTGAGCCCCATTTCCCATGGCGCAATTGAATAATAATGGCATTACACGTTGTACCGAAACTCTACCGTTATTTCAGGCAGAAAGTTAAGTTAGGTTAAATCATATTAGGTTAGGTTAGAGGTGGGATTTGGTTTAGTAACAGATGATATAGAGAAAAAACTAAAATTACCAATAATATGGCAGTGTGAAGCGTAGCAATGTTTGCGGGGCGGACCTGGAGGGGCAGGTTGTCCCTCACCCCCACACACACATCTAAACAAACATTGATTTCCGACAAAACCAAGAGCCAGATTAATTCAAAACACATCAAAAGTGAGTTATTAGGGTACTAGCCGCAAAGCCACCCTCCGGGCGGACTTTTTGGCTAACTCCTGCGGAGGTAACCACCGGTGGGATCTTTGAATGCCTTATGGTAGCAATCGTAGAATTTATTAGTTTTGTTTTTGTCATTTTAACGCGAAACTGTGAGTCCTAGAGGAAACATTAATAGAGAGACAAATGTTCAGCTTGAGTTATTCTACGCGAAGTAATTATCGGTATCTCAAAAAACGTTAATTTTCAAGAAATAGGTTTTATTTCAAACGTTTATGTAATTTTCTCAATTAATTTCAACCTGCTTTCTTTTTTGCTGCAACACAAATGAAAGGCCTTGATGTACTCCATGTTTATTACTTTATACAGGGTTTACGTAACTATCATAGTTTTTTCATAGAAAAACTTATTTTTGCAAAATATACCTTAGGGCAGGGGTGTCCAAACTTTTTTCACAGAAGGCCACATGCGGAAAATATGGGTCGGGCCACTCAGTAAAGGCGAGGTGATATAGTAAAGTTAGCAAAGTCAAATCAAATGTAGGTAAATAATCGTTGATAATTGAAATTGCTTAAAAAATACAGACAAGATCACAGCTTTCCATTAATGAATTTTTATTTTTATCGAGGGTCTAGTTTCAAGTTTCACTTTTTATTGTCATTTTTATGCAGTACATAAAAATGGAAAATGTCATCATTTTCAATTGACTCATTTTATTAATTAATTGGGCTTATCTACACATGAATACTGTGTATTTTGAACTCACCTATAAAAGGTAACA